>JXSR01S040846.1:20545-30927 GCA_000969725.1 Ophiothrix spiculata | reverse complement strand
CGTATAGCGATGCAAGTCGGTGGAGTGGTGGTAAGGGTGGCTAGTAATTTTCTCTGAAAGTTTTGGTGCAAAATATGCAAATTTAGTCGGTTTTTCAAGCAGAAAATATGCGATTTTTTGAGATTTTAGGGACTTAGGCTGAAATCCAAAATGGGGGTAAACTTAACCCCACCCCTTAAAATGTTAACCCAACCTTATTTTGATTTGCGCAACACATATGCAAAAATCGGCCCGATCGGCCATTTAATTAACGAATACGATGCGTTTTAAGATGGCGCTCTTACATGTAATCCTATGGAATCCGAGTAGATAAAACTGGCCATATCTCGTAAACAGAGCATAATTTTATCCGGATCATATCTCAGAAACCGCATGCCCTACGTTAATGATATTTGGTGACTGGGTAGACACGGAGCCGAACTGGCTACAGCAACAATTTCGGCGTAAAATATGCTAACTAAGTACCTAATTTGCATAATTTATGCATAAAATGGTTTAAATGGCATATTTTACAAACCGTGCACCCTACATTCATGAAATTTGGTGGGTAGGTGAGGATAGAGCTGCGCTTGTGCCAGCTGCAATTTGAGCGCAAAATATGCTAATTAAGTATCTAATTTGCAAAATTTATGCATATTTTAAAATGTTGCTTATTTTTCAACTTTGTCCGATTTCAAAGGTTAAGGTGACAAATTGTTCGTCATGGACCAGCGATCAAAAGTGTCAATGGTGACCCCATCGTCCGACCTTTCCCTGGGGGTCAAAGGTCAAAAGAAAGGTCAAATTTCAACTTTGTCCGATTTCAAAGGTTAAGGTCTCAAAATGTTGTTTTTGACCAGCAATCAAAAGTGTCAATGGTGACCCCATCGTCTGACCTTGGGTCAAAGGTCAAAAGAAAGGTCACATTTTCAACTTTGTCCGATTTCAAAGGTTTGGGTCAAAGGTCAAAAGAAAGGTCAAATTCTCAACTTAGTCCGATTACAAAGGTGGAAGGCGGAGGCATCGTGATCGACAATAACCGCGCAGCCTGAGAACCGCGTATTCTAGTTTTTCATGACAGTCCCTATGTTCCAGAATGGCTAGCTCTTGTCATAGGTAATGGGGAATCAGCAAGCTATATTTGCAAAGAGTCAAAAACACCTTTTTATCAATCCTACTGTGTAGATTTATGAACAATTCATATTTTGGAATCCATGGACTTTCTGTGCAGTCATATTAAATTCATTTCGGGTTTGTGTTTGTCATTTTGTCATTAGTAGGTTTTTTATTACTTTAACCATTGTTATTGTTTCTGTAGGGTAGTGATGGACCTAGCCCAACTCTTGGGGTCACAGACCAGGGACAGGAATCGCCACAAATATCAATGCTTGGACAGGTGCTAAATGATAAAAAACTGGTAAGTCTGTCTGTCACAATTTCCATTCAGCAGTTGGTAATTGGTAGGGGTGGCTTAGACCAGCAGAAATATCTCTATATAGATATGCAGGGTACATGTGGTGATATGTTAAGGGGTCAAGATGTCTATGCATTTGGCAATGACTAGAACAGAAAAATCAGCAGAAATATAATTCTTCCCACCCCCTCCCATGGACATATTCTGGGACACTACTCATGAATACTCATATCATACTCATACGTAAACGTCAAATTTTCAAACTTTTTAAGATTTTGATACCAAAATATTGCCAATTTGTCCTCATTACCCATGTGAAATTTTATGGCTGAAGCATATTCTTTTGTGCAGGTTGTATATTGCTCAATAAATTAAAATACTTGGACCAATTCAACTAAAATTTTAAACTGAAGCGATCTTGTACGCAGCTTAAAAGTGTTGAAAAATTAGACCATGATCCATTACGTAAATTATCAGTTCCATCACAATACTACAACATTTCTAGGACTCTGAATAGTTCACTAAACAACATTTCAATATTTTTGATAATGGGAATCACATGGAACCTAAATGTACTTATTTATGCAGGAAACATGATAATAAGTCAATGCTCCAAGTGCTTCCCAAATGAGGAAATATTAATAGGCCCTATTTCTTCCATCCGTCACATGAATAGCCTCGGAGAACTGGACTCCAGACAGGATGTATAATGAACGTGACTGTCTCATGGATAACAATAAATGAAAAGTAACCACTCACCTTTCAAAGCAAAAATAGTCTTATCAATTGTTTTGGTTCTAAAGTGACACAAGACCTTTTTAAGATTCACCTTGAAGTTTTTAGTACTTATTTTGGTGATTCCATCCTCAGGTATTATTAAATTCTGCTTTTATTTTATTTCAGTTGACATTTGCAATTGACTAGCCAAAAAAAAATCAGTTAGTTGGTAGCAAATACTTAAAAAATTTATTTGTAATTCTGAGCATAGGGAAACACATAAAAAGTTACTCCACTAAAAACCTGTTGGTTCAGGAGCACTTGTCACCAGGGCTCGGACACCGATCCAATATGCCCGATATCATGACGCTCTACCAGTATGCTTACTCGGGGACCACTCAAATATAATGTTGAAGGCATAGCGTGACCACAGTTTTTCAAAACACCCCCTAAAGGGTGGAGGGTTCTGAAGCCAAAATATACCCTTTTTCCCCTGTTCATTCCCTAAATCGGGATTTTATCGATACTGTTTTCGCACTAGGGTTTAAAAAAGTACCCTATTTTTTCTTGAAAGTTGCCCCAAATTTGCTTGTTTTTGATACCCTAAACGGTGTCACCTGATACACCCTTCAGTCCTCAAAAACAACCCTAATTCACCTTTATTCACCCTTTTCTTGGTCATGCTATGCCTGCAATATTATATTTGAGTTCCCCCCACCCCCGTATGTTTACAAATTAAACACAAGTGCTGCCAACAAGCGGCATGGACCAGCTCTGAGTACTTAATATCCAGAACATTGAGCACTTGAATAAACATTTGTTAGCGCACGTCTGTGATCTTTTGTTCATTATTTTTTACTGAGAATGATGTCTTTAGGATAGTTATACATTTTTGTACCTCCTTCACGACAAGTCTGTTACCTTCCCAACATTGAAAAATCCAATGTGAAGAATATCAGTACCCATTTGACCTCTGCTTCAATAGGAGCACATGAAAGTTAATATCTTGCTCAGCAACCTATGTCTCAATCAAAGCCTCATGATTAAGAGCCTGGGACATATACCACTAGGCCACACAATGCCATTCTCTTTTCTTTTATAGCCTTAATTTACCATATGATGTGTTATTTCCTCATTTGCAGGCATTGATGAAATCTCCAATGGTGCAAGCTTTTCTACAGAAGGAGCAGCAAACTTTGTGCAATACAAGAAAACAGACGTTAGGCTTACAGCCTACACTATATACAATTTTTCAGTGACTGTATCAAGACAAGGAACAGTATTCATCATTTCCAATCAACATCGACATACACTCCCGGTCAAAAGTGTTTGCGCACAAAACCTTTAACAAGCCATATCTCGAGAACCATTCATCATTTGCGCCATATTTTTTCGGATATATATTTTACATACATATATCTAAAAAACTCAACAAGAATTGCATTTACCGCATTTGAAAATATGGCATGCTAAACATAGCATTTTGACCGGGGGTGTATATTGTGTAGTGAGAAATGCGTATTTTACTTTCTGTCTGTTTTAAACAGAAAGTATGGCAGTTATGAGTGCACCCCACCAATATGTAATAATCTCAAATAGGCGCAGTTGATAGATATGGTCTAAAATTTTATCCTGAATTTTATACTGAATAAACTGTTCAGATCTTTAGTCACCCAGCGCATAGATCTTCATAGAGTTTGGACTTTCTTTTTCCAATAGTTCCAGACTTCTTTTAGTAAAATCCCCAGTTTGGCTAAACTGTGTTGTGGTTTGGGAATTTATCACATGGGGAAAGCTTTATGTTACTTATTTTGTTTTGTCTGCACAATGTTAGGCCAAGTAACAAAAATAACCAGTTGATCGTCCAGACTTTTCCGAAAAGTTGGTGAGTGAGGCCCGTTTTATTTGTTATTTTGTTATTTTTTCCAAGATGGTCGCCAGGTTCAAGATGGCCACCATAACATATTTGATGATGATATTATGGTGTTTTTAGGTTATTAAAAGTGCAATTAGGATCCTGTCCACTTGTCAATACCAATTAAAAAGTGTTTTGTTGATTTTTTTTGTTTTCTTTTGGGGATTTTTAAAAAATAACCAAAACAAATTGGTGCGGCGTCCAAAATCGAGGAGGGAGGGACGATCAACTGGTTATTTTTGTTACTTGGCCTTATGTGACCTGGTGCACACTTATGAAATAAATAACATGAAGGTTTCACCATCTGATGGTTTAAACTAGTGAAAATATGATCTTTGAAAATTTTATCTGTATTTTGGCATACTGGTACATATTTGTGAAGCGTTACAGCAAAAGTTACCTTAGGAGTCAAAAAAAAATGAAAATGGAGTTTTTGGTGTGAGTGGAAAGCCTGTGATGGCAACTTTGAAATGACACCACAGTCTTAGTATAGGAGTATAGGACGTTCCGTTCTGGACTTATGTGCGAAAATGTTTTTGATGCTATGCCCGATTGAAAAATGGTTATTCTGACAAAAACAGGTTTATCCATGACTACAATTAAACCAATTACCGAGGACCTGTTCATCACTATTTCCAACTTCAGCAACCCGTATCTCGGAATGTGGTTTTCCAACTGAAGGTACCTTTTACTATAATGCGTCACATTTATTCAAGTTCTGCAGTACTACTTCAAAATGATCAGCCAAGACCCCAAAAGAGTTGCAGTTTTGGGAGGACCAACCTCTAATACAATCAACTGGTTGAACAATCAAAAAATGAATACAACTTTCCTTTGTTTTACACAGAACATTTTATTTTGAAGATCAGAATTGAGAAATGGTGTATACATGTATTTTAAAATTTGTTTCCTTATTAAAAGGTGCATTTACACTGTGATGTAGGGTAAAGACGGAGGGTAACGAACTTGCAACTAAAAAGTTGCAACTTAAAACGACTGATTGTAACAATAGTGTGCGTAGTTAGCGGATTGTGTGAGCGTTAACTGGCTTTAACTAACGATGACGGGCAGATAATTCCAAAGTGCAATCTGCAGGTCTACGTTACTTGTCTTTACCCCTGAGTCGTCGCAGTGTAAACGCACCTTAATGTATGGGAAAAAGGCATTTTTAAAATGTATGTTTGACAAATTTGTCATCGTATGCCTGGATTTTATGTACATGGTAAGAATTATTTAATGTGACTTTGGTTGTAATTTCATAAAGAAAAAAAGAACATTAATGTCTTCATGAAATTATCTGTAAACAAGACAAAAGTTTTATCACTCAATCAAGATTTTAATATAGTAGTGTATGCTTTTTAACAGAAGGTTGTATTCTGTGACAAATTACCGTACACTTTTTACTTTGTAAAAAATTCCTAAATTGAACAAGTAATTATTATTAGTGCATTTTAGATCCCTGAAATATTTGATCATAATGTATTTAATTTTAACCATAATATAATACAGTCAGGCAAATAAAATTTGTATACAAAAAACAAGGTTTAATATTTGTGTTTCCTTAATGTAACATAATGGTGATCGTATCATTCCACAAAGCGTCCAGGGGTATACCAAGTGTATCAAAAAATAATTGTGCATGGATTAAAACTGATCTTGACCTTGATAAAAGCACCAAATCATAAATGTCTTGTTATTGTAGTAAAGCAGATTTTATTAGCTTTCAAATGCAGAAAAAATGATAGAAAACGGATGAAAAATAAAAAAGATATGACCAATTTTGTAAGTACGTCTCTTTTTCTTCCATTCCAATGGGATTTACACAGTTAAGCAAGATATTACATATCACAATTACGGGTTATGGCTTTATGATCTGAAAGAGACGTACTCACAAAAATGGTCATATCTTTTTTATTTTTCATCCGATTTCTATCATTTTTTCTGCATTTGAAAGCTTATTAAATCTGTTTTACTACAAAAACAAGAAATTTATGAATCGGTGCTTTTATCAAGGTCAAAATCAGTTTTAATCCGTGCACAATTTTTTTTGATACACGTGGTATTTCACAAAAAGTGACAATCATTCGTAACTGTTCAAACTCGTTCAAGTACTGAACTTATTATAACTAAATTAGTTATTGAATTCGTAAAGCTACAAACATTCATAAACCCCATTTCACGAAAGACTTACCAATACATTAGCAGATATCATTGTAAGCCTACAATCAACTTTTGGCCATTGCAGCTTTATACGGTAAATATAATCATTCATGTGGAATTCATTGTAATTATAGGTTATTTACTCCAAATCATTAAGATATAGCTAGTAGATGAAAATAGCTTACAAAATAATTTGGACCTTTTTGCTCTATTAGGCTCAAAACATAGTTGGCCTCCAAACAAAATTTTCACTACCAAACATTTGGCCGTGATGTCACCAAATATTTGCCATCGAATTTAAAGTATGAACCAGTAACAAACATTTGTTGCAATGTATATGACAATTCAATACATGTGCAAACTAGCGCGAAATTTTATTTGGTCTCATCTCAGTGTTGAAGTTATTTTATTTGGACTCACTTGTCATTTTGACATCACAACCAAATGTTTGGTAGCGAAAATTTTGTTTGGAGGCCGACTATGTTTTTACCCTTACAAAATAAATTTATATTGTGTGCCCCGTGATCACTAGATTTCAAGGTTGGTGTAATGCATACGGCTTTCAAAATTTGTGTATTTATTTTCAGAATATAAAAAATTGTTGTGTGCACTTACTAGGGAATGGGTGTTTCATGAAATGAATGTCCAAACACTTTTTGCATTGAAACCTATGAAAATCATTGAGTAAGATTGAAGTTCAGGTTTAGAAAACTGAGGAACATCTTCAATTTCACATGTTTTAGCCTCAACTTAAAGGTGTAGGTTCCGATCACATTCTCATTCCCCAGGGCTCAACCGGGAAGTAGTATATTTTTTGATGCCAAATGAAAGCCCATATTTTTCTGATTATGAATCCAAAATTTCACCTCCAAATTCTTTATACTAGTAGTTTCGGAGATATAGCACAAAATGTAAAACGAATTGATATACCTATTTTACATTTCTTTTGTATTTACATAACTGCCTCATCCCCAGGGTTGCATGCTTTCTTTTGCGTATCAAGAGAAAACAAGTCACAAGCTAAGGTTGAAACCTTGCACAATGCATTTCAGAGGTCAAGGTCAATCAGTTAAAGTATATTTTACAAATCCTAAAATAGGAACCTACACCTTTAAGCTTGGTCCTTGCAAATCTATTATTATCACTAGTATTTTACTCCTTTTCACATTATCTTAGTCTATTAACAACTGGAAATATTCAAGATTTTGGGTTATGTTGCTGTACTCTTCCAATTTTGCCACTAAATGGTTTTGAAACTTTTAAAAATAATTGGAAGAATGTAGATGTGCAAAAAGGATGCCTTTGGTTGAATTTTGTATAGTGTTTTTACTGTCAAGGCTGTGGTACTGACTGTGTAGTCCTGACCCACCTCCTTCACACTCATTGTTCAGTCCAAGCCTGTAGCCAGGGGTGTGCGGTGGGGGCGTCGCACCCCCAAAGTTGACGATGTCCAAAAAAGTCCACAAAAATTCCCTAAATGTCCACAAAAAGAACATCCAAGCACCAAATCACATAAATGTAGGTCGTTTTTTATTAAAATTCAACACAAAATGCTCGGAAAACTACCAAAAACCCTCTTTTTTTGCTTGTTAGTTTGTAAAGACCACGTAAATTAGTCGACCAAAACGAAAAATTTTCCTCCAAAAGGTCCACTTTTTAAAAATCCGCACCCCCCTTGAAAAACTCCTGTCTATGGGCCTGGTTCAGTCTACTGAATAAAATTAAATGTAACATGCAATTTGATGGGTAGAGCTTGCCTGGTGTAATGGAACAAGGACTCGGGGGAAATTGTGAGGTCAAGCACCACAAGATGCAATGTCCAGAGGTTTGCATATCTTCGCTAAAAAGAACTGATCTGAGTGGTAGCTGTTAACGGAAATATTTTATTCTTTATGAAATTGCAATAGAAAATGCAGGTGGAATACTTGCATGCATTCAAAATGTTTCAATGGAAATCTGCTGTATCATAATAACGAATTGAATGATCCAATTAAACAATAATTATTGAAGAGGCGTTTTGGATGGAATTTTATTTGTGGATAATTTACACTTCATATGTAGAAAATAACAGTCAATTACAAGAGATCGGGGAAATTTTAATCAAAACCTGCAGAAAAGTTGAAAATTTACTTTAAGTTAGTTTGTTGATCTTGTGTATGATGCTATTCTCTAAACATATTTTTTGATGCTATCCAGATATGCAATGGTCTTATAGGGGTGTGGTGGTTGGATAAGGTGGATTAGGGTGTATGCGTATCATAGGCGCGTCTGGCTTACAGAGCACATAGCTCTGTAACCCGGTGGCGCGTACGTTCAATGGTATTAAAAAATTAAAAGCTTAATATTACAAAAATATTACCCCCCATTCACCCATTCAGGAATCCCAGGTCACACATACACAGCAAACTTTTTTTTCTAAAATTATTAAGATAGGCTGCAAAAGCCATTATATTATGCGGGCTGAAAATCTGTTGTTGTTATGCACTCACAATTTTTCAAAATCTCTGTGCATGTTAGAAAATCAATAGTCTCGCTGCTTATAAATGATCTGCGGACTAATTGTACTGACCTTACAAGTACTCTTACTCAAGGTGGCCAAAACACAACTGTGGGTTTGCCTTAATCCCATAATGCATAATGTGTGCTGTGTGTTAATATGTTGATATGGTCTCCTAATTTTTAGTAATTGTACGGTCAATGGAATTAACTTGTGTTGACTATCGTACTGCATCATGGGATATAGCTGGGAATAATTATAAAGCCAACTGAGCACACATCCCAGAATCCTCGAATTTTGCCCTGTGTTGTAAATCTAGTAGCCCGATTTGTAAAATTGCACATGTAGGTAAAACGGAATATAGTGTTCATTGCAACATGGGATTGGTTTGAATAATGATAAAACCAGGATGTTATGTCATGAATTCATAATTTTTGTCACAAAATTGACCATTAAAACCAAAATAGAATTCTGATTGACAAAACAACGACTGAAAAATCTTTTTTGACCAAGATATTAGGGGTGAAATCCATACACGACGCTACACAATACAAGGCGAAAAAGAAATGCTGGTGACCCAAGATAAAGTTTAGTCGTGCTGCACACATTGACCTACGGTGGGGTCATAGCGTCAAGAATGAGATTTGTTTATAATCATTACTCTCACATCATAGATTGCAGATAAATAAAAAGCAATTTGGAATTCGCATTAGATCTCATGAAAAGGACAATTTTTAAAATTCAACTATAGGGTCAGTATTTATCGTTGTTGACAATGATAATCAAAAATAAAAGAATATCTAAATATTTTATATATATATACGGTTTGAATTTGACAATGGAAAATGCAACTTTGCATGCTATCATTTGTACAGCTAATACCACTGGCGTGTCCAGAATTTTCCTTGCTGGGGTAGGGGTGGCTTAAGGGGGCTTGGTGATTTGTGCGGGGGGGGGGCTAAGTGTCAAAATTAGGCTGATTCTACCTGATTTTTGCTACTCTGCGGGGGGCTTTAGCCCCCAAAGCCACCCCCTGGACACGCCACTAAATACTTCAAATGATGCAAAAATTTCAAAATGCTTGGGGAAAAGTTTGGGGAGATGCTGAACTTGTCCAATGCCCCTTTAATTTTTCAGTTTTGACATCATGACAGAATTCTGATTAATTGGTATGTTCTATTGATTATGAAGAACATTATCTTTGTTTCATCTGATCAATTAATGTAGCAGATATAATGAGCTGTCAAGATTATTGATTCTGCTGACACATCAAAATCATGTGATATGTATACTCAGAATGTCAGACAAGGACCAGTTTAGACTTTGTACATCATGTGTTCATTTGGGAAATACACATTTCTGAACTGAAATGATCTGTTTTCATAGTTTTCATAACTTTTTTTTATCAACAGTTAAAATATTTTCTTTTTTATAACAAAAAGAGAAACTAATGATAAACAGAAGAAAATGGTGCACTGATAGGAAAACAAATATTATTTAAATGTTATTTTCTTGGCACTGAATGGTGGGCGGAATGGGAGAGGTAACAAGATAACTTCTTGCTTGCATAAAATCTGGACTAATGCCAATGGGTTTATCGAACTCTGTAGTTAAAAGGCTCTGTACATGTAGTACCTAGACCAACTTTGAATAGAGTATTGTTAAACCCTCAATACTGGGACTACTAGCATTAATTTGTT
>JXSR01S040835.1:48351-69887 GCA_000969725.1 Ophiothrix spiculata | reverse complement strand
GTGAAATGGATCAGTCCAAATTTGACCGAATGATATATTTTGTACTATTGCACGTGCATAGGCATTCAATATTTGTTTTATATCATGATATCACAGAGGTTTGTTTCATGCCGTGCAATAGAACAAACTATTGCACGGCTCAAATCACTGTAATCATGATATAAAACCAAATATGTTTGAGGAGATCACATTAATATTGCAGTGTTTCAAAAGCAACTTAAAAGGACTGGATATATATATTGCAAATCAATTCGCTGTCAATTTGAGCCATTTCTGTGTACATTTCTGTACTTTTTTGGATTTTACTACACTTTTAAGCTTTATTTTAAAACATTTCCATTAGGTTTTTAAATCTAAGTGGAATCTAGGCTAGTCCCTTTAATTTCTCCGAAATTTGGGTCAGAACATCTGCAAAGCAAAAACAAGGTAATATGTCAAAATCAGAATGCCAACTAAAATTTAGGAAGGTCACCGGGGTACGGTGAAAAAGCTACTTTTAAAAATAATGTAAAAATGAATAATGTGTTCCCCGGAAAATGGGCTTATGAATATGCGACCCGTCATATCTCAAGGTACCTTAGGCCGCATAAGAAAAAAATAAGTTGTTTCTCGTCCCCTCCCTCCCCACTTTTTGGTGCCGCACCAATTTTTTTTTTTTTTTTTTTTTGGCAAAAAAGTTAAAAAGTTGTTAAAAATTGAGCTAAATCGTTCAAATATTAAGACCCCGCCTTCCTTTTTAAAGGATTCTTTATTTTTTTTGATGTTTTTAACGTTAAAACTGTCATCAACCCAACATCTATCCATATCACATAGAGTTAAAAGACAGCAACTGAATGTGCGGTCAACATCTACCAAGGGTAAACCTGAATCGCCCAAGCTCTTCGCAACCTTATTTAAAAAAAAAAAAAAAACTCCCTCCCTCCTAACATTTTGAGAAACATTCGGACGAGAAACAGCTTATTTTTTATGTGGACTTAAGGTCGACATAGTAAATTATGAGATATGAGCCATTGAAGCTGAGCATAGTCAAAAATCACGTCCAAGGTAGAATTTCTAATTTCGTCAGAAACGTTACCTTTGAAGTGTATTCTATCATATTAATCAGGTTCCAACATCCAAACATAAGACAAATATTTTAAAAACCGAGATAAAAGTTATTTCTCCATTCAAGTTTTACCCGTACATAAATTTTAAACTCGGATTTTCTCAGAACTATAGTTTTCTGAATCAGCCGGCCCGATGCCTTTTACCAATTTGGACGTATAACTTTGCGATCAAATATCCAATAAGGTGTCATTTTAAAGCTTAAAATAATATAATCTTTCAGATGAAACCAAAAAAACAAACATTCATTTTCATTTTGGGACCCTTAAGATACCTTTCGATATGACGGGTCACATATATGAATTTAAAATCATTTCCTTACAGTCTTTCACGAAGATCCGGGTTTTGAATAAAAAGCCTTGACCCTATACCGGGGTGAACTGTGTAAAGATTGAACCTTATTCATTTTGGATGGTAATTTTTGTTATTCGGAAAAATTAGGAAGTATATTTTGCACTTAAAGCATTTTTTTCGGGATTTTGTTTTCAGTTTTACCAAGAATCTTTTTATATTGGGGGGGGGGGTCGCTGGTCTTTGCTCCGGAAAGCTGAAAGTCTTATGACCTCTTTGGGTCTCACGTTTAACCCTCAAAGAGCCGGGCTTTTTCGACCCACCTCACAGCCGGGGGCGGGGCAGATTCCGCCCAACCCCCCTTCCGATCTCGGAAACCGATTGACGAAACATCAAGTGTAGGGTACTGATGGATAGCTAGGACCCTCACGAGTCCATTGGTACCAAAACAATTGAAATCGGACCTTGTATGACGTCATAAGTGACGTCGTCGAAAAACGCGAAAATCACCAAAAATCGCCAAAATCATGGTTTTTCGCTATTTTATCGAGCAAAAGTTGCAATTTCTATCAAAGTGTGTCAAAGTATACTTAGGCATGTTCTTACTCCAAATAAATACAATAAAACATAGTGGAAGTGTATCCTAATAACAAAAAACACAATTTGTTTGTAATTTGCATTGAAAATCAGTTTTGGTCAGTTTTTCGTTTGACCCAGCGTGCCATTACGGAACGCAACGTCCTAACCCTAGGTCCGATTTTCACAAAAATGGTCTTAAAATAAGCGCAAGGCTTTAAGGAAAAAAGTCAAGAAGTTTCAGCGCGAAAAAATAACAACCGGCGGAGGTACAAAAAAAATTCGGCTCTTTTAGGGTTAATTTTATTTGGCACACAAGTGGCTACTTAGTAAGAATTGCTCCGGCCAGGACTTGAGAATGTGACGAGAACAACGAGAATCGGAGAATGACACACTGTTCATTTTGAATGATAAGAAAAAATTCCAAAATTCTGTTTCAGATTTGTGGTATAAACATGATAAATTGAAAAAAAAGCATTTTGATAGATTATCAATAGCAGCTGACAAATTTGATATCGATCTTTCAATTAATCTTTTTCGATTTGTTCCAGATTAATGTTCGTTTGCATTTGTTAGACACATTTACTCACAGAAAAAGGGTTCTTTGCTTGTCCTCTGATTTGCTTGATATGGAGTCCTATAATAGGGGCGCACCATTAGATTTCGGGGGAGAGCATGAAGTTGGGTTCAGGGGTGAAATTTTTTTTCGCGCCCATTTCGGGAGCGATTTTTTTTTATCTGGAAATTACTGTTTTTCTGCCTATTCCACGTTGAGGGGGATTTTTTTCTTCTGCCTGTGGATGGGGATTTATTTTCCCCCAAAACTTCCTGCTCTCCCCTGGAAATCTAGTGGTGGGCCCCTTAGAAGGTTGTTAATATAGTTTTTTAATTATTACAAATCTAGGGGTTCAATATACAATGGTAATATAGGCCTATATAGAACAGGCAAGTTAAGAACAGGTTCTGTTGAATTTATCATTTTATTCCAAGAATGTTATAATTGTTCACTGAACCAAATTAACAAGACGTGATGGAACTCTAAATAATTATGTTCATTATTTAAAATGTATCGCATTATTAATGTATTAGTTTACCGTCCCTGAATTTCGAAATATGTGCAGAATGTTTTAACATTCCATTTCATTTTCATATGAATTATTGCCACTGGTTTCGTTTTAAATTTTCAAATTAAAAAAAGGACTTCGAACCTATTAGATTGGGATCCTTTCGACTAACATGACTAAAACAAATCACTGAGTCCTGTGGTAAATTAAAAAAAAAATGAATTTGACACTGAAAAATTGCGTCAAACCAGTATACATTATGCTTATCTTTTGTCTCATGATGCTATTAAAAATAAAAACAACATTTTGTCATGTTTGTAATTGAATGATAAAAAATGCAATTAAAACTTAATGAACCCACATCAGTCTCGGCTCATTGAACAACAATGGAACATAATGTGTCTCACTGTGATTTCGCAATTGTATTAAGAACATTACATTTTAAATGTTCAAAACCATTATTTTAAAGCAATGATCTGTACAAAAGTATAAATGAATCATTTATGTGATTACAATCACACTTGTCAGCATTACTGACTTTAATAATCATCAAAATTTAACTCGTTTTCAACAGTAATTTACGTCATAAATCTGTGCTGAGGCAGGCACCTGCAAGTGCAAAAAATTGCGGCGATGTAGAGTCCACACCACTAATAGGTGCCCACTGATAGCAGACGACGCAATAACGACGCCATTACATGTCGCACCTGGTTTGCCCTAAAGCATCCCAAAAACTGTTAAAATGCAGCTTGAATGCCTTATTTGTGGTCTAGATTTCTACTTTAGATGTGTCTTTATAAATATTGACGAGAAACATTTTGTTTTTTCCTAAACATGTGTAGATATTTGGTGATTTGGCCATGACTTTAGGATCGCAAAATGATCTTAGAAGTACCGGCCGTCCGTAACATGGTAAATCTTTGCGATAGTCTAGCAAAAAAATAAAAATGAGCAGCTTAACCCATAATGGAATGCATCTAAATTGATAGGAAATTTCATTTTATTTTAGAATATTAAAGGTTTTAATGCATTTTTACTCCCTGAATGTGAAATTTTGGGCCAAACATCACCAAACAACATGGTATCTTTGCATATAAAAGAATAGGAATTCTAATTAGTGGTGTGTACCCTGTGGACGTGCGTGACACAAGGGTAAGCAGTGAGACTTTTTTCCCAAGACCGAAAGATAAACTGTATGGTAATGAGTTAGTCACTGCTTCACAAGAGTCAATCACAAGCCCTACTTGAAAGTTAACCAAGCAGAAAATATTGTTAACAAGAACATTTGACCCTTGACCAAGCAGATCTATATTTAGGATAGGCCTACCAGAATCAATATCTCTATCCGCTACACTGAATTCGCATAAAGACTGGTCAGACATAACAACAACCCCCTACCGAAATTTTTTCTGTCGCTAAAAATTCCTCGCGCGCAGCGCGAGGTGACTTGGTGTACCTCTAAGTTCATCCTTTGCACTTATTCTAGTGAAAAAATTTCGACCCTACCACCCTTCAGGGGGGGGGGGGGTACAGTGTCCGTTCAAAGTTCGGAGGTCAGGGGGTTGGTGTAACTCCATGATTTTTAAAATGTACTTTTTAGTCATTTTTATAGCAGATATCCATTTCAAACTTGGTATTTAGGTAAAACTAGTCATTTCCTACAATATTTAGCAAAAAACCGCATGAAAATCGGATATTCCTGCGATTTTTTAGAAAATTTTGATTTTTGCCTATATTTTCCGTAAATGCCGATTTTCAACATTTTGGTAATTATGACGTCATAGTGACGTCATACATTTATGGACGACCTTGAATTTGGTATCAATGGAAAGAGTGGACTGATACCTATCCACTGGTACCATAAACGGGGGGTCTGGGGGACTCGCTATATAATATGTTTGTGAAAGTATGATAATTAGCCCAAACAAATGATCATTATCTGAGTGGTTCCACTGATCGTATGTATTAACTGTCAGGATCTTCAGCATAACAGGCCGGCATGATGTTTTCCCTTGTTGTTTTTAAAACAAAAGTTATGGTATAAAATCGGAGTCTTATACTCAGATTTCGGTTGGGTACGGACGCGCGGCCGGAGTTTTCGATTACCACCCGTTTTGTAAACCTGAGGAAGCAAAAAAATGCTACCCATATGTAAACCAACTTGACTTTAACAACCGTTATTTAGACTATTCAATGCATTTTACAATGTAAATTGCACTTCAAAAGCCCAATTTGGCAACAGATATGTAAACCAAATACTTTTGCAGGTTTTTGACGAAATTGTGCGGTTTTGTATAAAAGCATGAAAATTGGCATGAAGATAGAGAATTTTATACTGAATCATTCTAGGATGGGAGCCATTTTTGCATTTTTCAAATACGGCGGCCATCTTGAAAATTCAAAATGGCCGCCATTATCACCTATTGAAAACACAAAAATCAACATTTCATCATTTTGGCAGCATTACCATACATGGTTTGAGTTAGAAATGACAAACACGAATCACAAATGCCTTAATTAATCATATTTCACTTATTTTGAAAATCCAAGATGGCTGCCAGATTCAAAATGGCCGCCAATTGACATATTGTCATCATTCAAAAATAGGCATTATTCGCAACATGGGAAGGTTTGTGGAGTTTTGTACTTTAATTTCTTTTTAATTCATCATTATTTAGGCCATAAAGGTGTCTGCTAATGAATTATTCAATTTTACACATTTACGTCTAGAGGGCGTGATTCAAAATGGCCGCCATAGTTACCCTATTTAAGCAAAAAATAGCAGATTTTTGACAATTTTGATACAAAAATCATGACTATGAAAATTATGAAGACCCAGATATCACATTTTAACCATTATACCATTACCTTATGCACAAATTACTACTTTATAGCATTTTCGCCTGATTTCATGCTTTCAAAAATTCAAGATGGCCGCCAAAATGACTAAAATTGAGCTAAATTACAGTAATTTGGGGTAATTTAAGCAATAAAAACCATTGAAGTCATATTTTAAAGCACAATTTTGCTTTAATTGCATTTGTATTTAAGCAATGCTTCTATACGAAAAAAAATCTGCCAATATGTAATGAGGGCGCTTTTCAAACTGGCCGTTACAGAGGCTCAAAATGGGCAAAAAATGCCAATTTAGGGCAATTTTGGTACAATTTTGACTCTAAAACACACAAATATATGACTTTCAAATTGAAAATTGTACAATCAGAGGCGAAAACACATGTATCCTTACACAATCTAAAATTTTAATGCAAAAAAAGCTATGATGTTCATTTCTGGAATTCAAAATGGCCGCCAAAGTGCCTAAAATAGGTAAACTTATGGTGCATTTTAGGTACTTAGAGCACAAAATTGAACAACATAAATATTTTTATGATGTATAATCATTTTATTTTGCCATAAAAAGACATAAATGGGATCGCCAGATGTAATTATTGACTTGCTCTTAAGAAAAATATTCCCAAAACCACTGAAAATGTCTGTTCTAAACTTAATATATACCGAAAAATATTCCAAAATCTAGCAAAATGTCTTATTTTGCCGTCATTTTGAAGCATTTAAGATATGTTTGGAGTTATATTGGCGTCCATTTTGAATATGTGCAATTCAACAGTATTATTTTTTTGGTGTTTTTACATCTCAGGCTTAATTTTATAAAATAAATTAATAAAAAGCTTTATTTTGCTTCATTTTGTGTCCAAATGGCATAAATTGTACTGTAAAAATAGGCTATTTTAGGTGTTTTGGCAGCCATTTTGAGTTCCAAAAATACAAATCATAGCGTTTCTGGCATTGAAATTTTAGTTTATGTAAGGATGAATGAGTTTTTACCTCTGATTGTGTAATTTTCAATTTGTAAATCGTATTTTGGGGTGTTTTAGAGCCAAAATTGTGCAAAAAATTGCTCTAAATTGGCACTTTATCATCATTTTGAGCCTCTGTAGCGGCCATTTTGAGCAGCGCCCTCATTGCAGATTTACAGATTTTATTGATAAACAAGCATTACGTAAGTACAAATGCAATAAAAGCAAAATTGAGCTTTAAAATATGACTTGGGTGGCTCTTATTGCTTAAAATACTCCAAATTACTGTAATTTAGCTCAATTTTAGTCATTTAGGCGACCATTTTGAATTATCAAAAGCATGAAATATGGCAAAAATGCTACAAAGTACTAATTTATGTGTAAATGAATGGTAACACGTGATATCTGGATCTTCATAATTTTCATTATCATGATTTTTTTATCAAAATTGCTAAAAATCTGCTATTTTTTGCTTAAATAGGGTAACTATGGCGGCCATTTTGAATCACGCCCTCTAGACGTAAATGTGTAAAATTGAATAATTCATTAGCAGACACCTTTATGACCTAAATAATGATGAATTAAAAAGAAAGTAAAGTACAAAACTCCACAAACCTTCCCATGTTGTGAATAATGCCTATTTTGAATGATGGCAATATGTCAATTGGCGGCCATTTTGAATCTGGCAGCCATTTTGGATTTTCAAAATAAGTGAAATATGATTAATTAAGGCATTTGTGATTCGTGTTTGTCATTTCTAACTCAAACCATGTATGGTAATGCTGCCAAAATGATGAAATGTTGATTTTTGTGTTTTCAATAGGCTAGGTGATAATGGCGGCCATTTTGAATTTTCAAGATGGCCGCCATATTTGAAAAATGCAAAAATGGCTCCCATCCTAGAATGATTCAGTATAAAATTCTCTATCTTCATGCCAATTTTCATGCTTTTATACAAAACCGCACAATTTTGTCCAAAATATCCTCAGGTAAAAGGAAAAATTGGTCAAAAAATGGTCGTGTTGGGTGGTAAAGGGTTTTTCTCAGATATTCACTTACGACTGCGGGATAACGATTTTTTACTTTTTATTTTTTCATAAAAAGTAAAAAATCAAAAAAATGTTTGCATCCCTTTTGCGTGCGAAAATTCAATGCACACTAAACGCATGCTTTACTAACGTGTTTGGTTTATCACGCGCCGCATAGCGCCGTAATATATACGCGGAAAATTATGCAGACGCAGATGTGCTATCAAAGTAATCAAATTTTATTTAAAAATGCCAGTTTTAGTCGTTTTTCTCGAAAACTTACCCGGTGACCATATTTTTTTATTTCAGTATTTTGAAGAGCGCAAAAAGTGCTTTAACATATGTAAAAATTAAAAAAATAAATGGAGGATTTACTATTTTACAAGCACATAATGATCGACATTTTGGAGTTTTTCCTATACTTTGTATGGTTAATCGGGTGATTTTTTGGGAAAATATGTACTTTTATTTTAGATTCGTTATCAGCACAAATAAATCTACCAAATACTAAATTTTCAAGAAAATAAATGGAGTATTTGTATCTTAGAGAAAACCCCTTAACATAAATTATGACGTCACTACTTCCCTGGCGTATTAGACAGCATGTGTATGCAAGACTAACCATCGGAAGGCCTGTACTGAGGCTATGAATACCTGACAAGAGTAGGCCTAAATGATGAAGGATAGGATTGAGTTGATTTCATTTGTGTAAACAAGTTGAAGTTGTTAAAAAATAAGAAGTGAAGAAAAAAAAAAAAAAGATCGCCCGCGGACTTGAACCATGGCCAGAAAATGAAATGACGTTGGTCTGATACTAATAAGTCATTAAAGCCCGGCGCCTTAGTCCGCTAAGCCACTCTTCTCGATATGTGGACATGTCAATTTAACATTACTTATAATTCTATACAAGTTTGGTCAAAACGATACTCCTTGTCGCTCTGTTTAATTCTGGTAGTTACGCTTGCGCGATGCATGACGTCTTTTGATCGGTGTATTGTGCATAGTAATTACCTATCGCGCTGTGCAGTATGTTACTGGCGATATAAATTATTAATCAGAACATCATTCGATGTTGCTATTGTTTTGAACATGTAATGCAATTCCTATAATTTCGTCATTGTGAAGAATCAACTAATTGATTTTGATGTATTTGGTATCAAATTAATCCTTGATTTATATAGTAACTCGGCTTGGTCATAAGATTGTACTAATGATAAAATGATTTAAAATCGCTTACCTAGAACGACGAAGCAGTTATGATATTCGCCTCAAAAACTTTTTCACCATTGAAGATCCAGTGGCGTAACTTTTGGATTGGGTGCCCGCGGGCGAATATTCACCTGGTTCCCCCTACAACGGGAGGGGGGCAAGGCTATTTTTTTTTGGGGCGAAAAATGACAAAAATTTTCGGCCACAAGTTTTAACGCGCGTACACGCGCACAATAAAATTTTGGACACACTTGGTGATTTTGGCTAAATAAATGCATATTTTTGGCTAATATAATGATGTTTAATAGTGAAATACGCGCGAAGCGTGCACAATTTGTACATTTTATGTCTAAATTATCAATAAAAAGGGATAATTGGGACCAATGTGGTTATCTTATATTTTCAGTCAAAGGCTTATCCGCTCCGTTGTATGGGCACCCTTTCCACCCTGGTGTAACCCCTATGCCGTCCATTGTAATTCTATCACATGTTCATCTCAGGCCCACTCACTTAGCTGCTCTGTTACAAGGGCACCGATCTCACATTTATTTGCAGGGGTTTTACTCCCAAGGAGAAGGGGGGGGGGGTGTTGTCTCGCAGACATTCTGGTATATTTTCTGTTAAAATCATACCCTCACACCTACAAGTGTTGAAGTGGGCACCAAGGACAAGACATTTGTTTAAAACAAAGAAGCTGCAAGATTCTCGCTAATTATAATTCGTAATTCTTGATTTCCTTTCCTTAATCATGTTCCCCTTTGTTTTCCTTTACCTTTTTTTAAAACCTTTTGGCCGGGTGCCCCCTTGGTTCGGGTGCCCGCGGGCGCAGACACCCTGGGCCCATAGGAGTTACGCCACTGTGAAGATCATGTGTAAATATACTTTGTCTTATTTTTCCTTCATTTGGAGATTATGTGAAGACTCAAAGTAAATTAGGACTTGATGGTCTATTTACATTTCTAAAGGCTCTACGAAGAACCAAAGAAATATCGAAGTTTCTTGTCAGAACCTTTTAGACGAAAGGGTTCTATATAGAGGACAAAAAAGGTTCTTAATTGCACCTTTTTCTGAGAGTGATAAGCCAGCATGTTTTGTAAATTTTCATGTTTCCAACATTTGATTTCCTTTATAGACCATTTTAAACGAATAACAACACGCTCTATTAACATTTGACCTGGAAATCTTTAATTACGAGAGCAAGTGCGACCGTCGTATGAATCAAAACAAAAACAAAAACAATAGATGATCTATAAATTAAACACAACAAAACGAAACAAAAGGAAGACAAAAACAAGCAAACGATATCAAATGAGTCTATTGTAATTTGAAATTAGACGTGATTTAAGGGATTTGTAATGCTTTTTGCATCATATGTTATGATTGGCATGTCCAGATAAGTTTGCAGAGGGTAAGGTCGAATCAACAGAAGATATCAGGACCTTCCCATCATGCCTTGCTTCAAGTGGGATTTTTTTATACATGTTGTATGAAAGGTGCTATAGTGACGAAACATATAGCGCAATTAGCAGACCCTATTATACCTCTACAATGTAATTTTCATTACAACGTACAGACAAAAAAAATAATTTGAGGTAAGATGGGTAGGTCCTGATATTTTGGTCGAATTGTTTTCATATATGTGATGACTCACCCCGAAAAGGGGGACTTTGCGACAGAACAGTTTTCGAGAAAATAGCGAAAATATATATAGGCAGCAAAAAATACAGAAAATAATAAGAACTTCCGAAAGACTTTCTGTTGTAAAATTTGATTGCCTTGATCAATTTCAACAAGTAAGGTGTCATTTTAAAGCTTCAAAAACACTATAACAGATGAAATGATAAAATCAACATTGATATCATCTGCAAGTCCCACCTTTCGGGGTGAGCCATCACATATTTTCATCAGACTGCCAAGAAACTACTATGGCACGCTAGGGTGGACACAAACGACGCATTTGACGGTCGACCTATTTTTTCATTATGCGCACTATAATACGTTTACCTGTATTTTGTACTATTTGACTTTTTTGACTCCATCTGTCCGATTTCTTTGGTATTTGACCCCTGACAAGAGGGAACAGTTGTCGGGTCCACATGTTGTTCATTGTAATTGTATATCATAGCCGACAACTGCATCCTTTTGTCGCGGCGGCACATATTTGAGTTTCTTTAGAACCACGCATTTAAAAATAACTTTGGTACGCCCCTATCATTAACATTTGACCTAGAAAGATAATAAGTAGGCCGTGTAAATGCATCATGCATGCGATTAGTACTTAAATGAGGCCTGAAGTGAGAAACTCATAAAGACAAAGGAAAAGAAATTAAAAACAAGAAATAGAAACAAAAGAAAGACACGAGCCTATTGTAAATTTGAATTAAACGTGATTTAAACGATTTGTAATGCTCTCTGCATCATCTGCCAAGTCCCTAAAATACTTACAATAAAAAGACAAGGTTGCTTGATAGTCTCGCATTATGCCAGTGTCGGATGGACTTTCCCAGATGGCTTCAAGATATATTGGGTCAGCATAATCGCCATATTATGATATAGTGTGTGATATAGACCATCAATTTGGATGAAACAAAGTGCATTTTGTAGCTATTATCATGATTATAAGAAGTTGGTTTTCGATATTGTTAGGTCAAAGATTTAAAATGACCGAGGTCAAAACCATCTCAGCCGCCTATGTACTATAACAATTATCTAACAATGTCTTAAAAAGTCCGCAAGGAAATGCTATTCTAGTGATGTGAAAGCATTTTCAGAGATTTGAATGCATTTATAATTAACAGAAGGGAGTTGGGTTTTCTTATCTGGCGTATTCAATTTGAAAGTATTGATGCATGGTAGTATATTATTTATTGCACTCTTTCTGATTGATTGATTGATTGATTGATCAATTCATTGATTGATTGATGATTCCTATCAACGCTGGAATCATTTTTTTTTATTTCGTAGTCTGTTTAAACAAGAATAGTCTTTAAAAGGGACAATTCACAGTTATTTGTAGTAAAATGGTCAAGATCATAAAACGGGTCGGGTCATACTTGAAATATCCATGCATTCAAACACTCGTCTGCATATCATCCGGGTGTATTATTTGTATCTATTCGTAGAATGGTGGCAGACATGTGATGACAAAAGTACTCTATTGCACTGAAAACGTTAATTAGTCAAAAAAAAAAGCATGTCTTATTTGACTAACTGAAATGGTTCTGCAGCTTCAAGAACCATTTTGTTGAACAAAGAACAGGGAACCCTCAACGATTCTTGGTAAAACAGTAAAATACTGTTTTTACTGAAGAAAAACATGTGTAAATACTTTGTCTTATCTTCCCTTCATTTGGAGATAATGTGAAGACTCAAAGTAAATTAGGCCTTGATGGCCTATTTACATTTCTAAAGGTTCTACAAAGAACCAAAGAAATATCAAAGTTTCTTGTCAGAACATTTTAGACGAAAGGGTTTTATATAGAGGACAAAAAAGGTTCTTAATTGCACTTTTTTTCTTAGAGCTATATTGATAAGCCTGCATGTCTTGCAAATTTTCATGTTTCCTACATTTTATGGACCATTTTAAACTAACAACAATACGCTCTATTAACGTTTGGCCTGGAAATCATTAATTAAGAGAGCAAGTGCGGTGGGTCGTATGAATCAAAACAAAAACAACAGATAATCTATAAATTAAACACAACAAAACGAAACAAAAGGAAGACAAAAACAAGCAAACGATATAAATGAGTCTATTGTAATTTGAAATTAGACGTGATTTAAGGGATTTGTAATGCTTTTTGCATCATATGTTATGATTGGCATGTCTAGATAAAGTTTGCATATAGGGAAAGGTTGAATCCCGGGGTGGGGGTACTCACATATGGAAGTGACGTACGAGTGCCATCAAGCACCTCGCTCGGAAGTAGGTGTATTTCGGTGACAAATTGGGTCTTTCAGTGAAAAAGTGAAAAAAAAATGCGAAATTCACCCGAAAAGTAGGGTCTTTCCGGGTCAAAATGGCCCAAAAGTTTGCGAAATTTTCGACGATTTTTGTCTTTAAAAGGGACAATTCACAGTTATTTGTAGTAAAATGGTCAAGATCATAAAACGGGTCGGGTCATACTTGAAATATCCATTCAAACACTCGTCTGCATATCATCCGGGTGTATTATTTGTATCTATTCGTAGAATGGTGGCAGACATGTGATGACAAAAGTACTCTATTGCACTGAAAACGTTAATTAGTCAAAAAAACATGCCTTATTTGACTAACTGAAATGGTTCTGCAGCTTCAAGAACCATTTTGTTGAACAAAGAACAGGGAACCCTCAACGATTCTTGGTAAAACAGTAAAATAC
This sequence comes from Ophiothrix spiculata, assembly GCA_000969725.1. NCBI lineage: Eukaryota > Metazoa > Echinodermata > Ophiuroidea > Amphilepidida > Ophiotrichidae > Ophiothrix > Ophiothrix spiculata. The sequence continues at coordinate 56,436 of JXSR01S040835.1, read as the reverse complement.
TGTTTTTACTGAAGAAAAACATGTGTAAATACTTTGTCTTATCTTCCCTTCATTTGGAGATAATGTGAAGACTCAAAGTAAATTAGGCCTTGATGGCCTATTTACATTTCTAAAGGTTCTACAAAGAACCAAAGAAATATCAAAGTTTCTTGTCAGAACATTTTAGACGAAAGGGTTCTATATAGAGGACAAAAAAGGTTCTTAATTGCACCTTTTTTCTTAGAGCTATATTGATAAGCCTGCATGTCTTGCAAATTTTCATGTTTCCTACATTTTATGGACCATTTTAAACTAACAACAATACGCTCTATTAACGTTTGGCCTGGAAATCATTAATTAAGAGAGCAAATGCGGTGGGTCGTATGAATCAAAACAAAAACAACAGATAATCTATAAATTAAACACAACAAAACGAAACGAAAGGAAGACAAATACAAGCACACGATACCAAATGAGTCTATTGTAATTTTCAATTAGACGTGATTTAAGGGATTTGTAATGCTTTTTGCATCATATGTTATGATTGGCATGTCCAGGTCGGGGTTGCATAAAGGGAAAGGTCGAATCCCGGGGTGGGGGTACTCACATATGGAAGTGACGTACGAGTGCCATCAAGCACCTCGGAAGTAGGGGTCTTTCGGTGACAAATTGAGTAAAAAGGGGTTTTCAATGAAAAAGTGCAAAAAATTGAGAAATTGCGAAATTCACCAAAAAGTAGGGTCTTTCCGGGTCAAAATGGCCAAAAGTTTGCGAAATTTTCGACGATTTTTTGCAAAATTTTCGAAAAATTATATCAAGTTAAGAAAATGGTGCATGGGTCTTTGAGTGACAAAGGTTGTTTTAGTGACAAGGAAGTTTTAAAAATAACGGGTCATTGGGTGATAGTTGGTAAAAATAGGGGGTCTTTCGGCGAGAGTGAGTCAAAAAAGCGCGGTCTTTTTGGTGGCTCGTGCCGCGTACACCAACGTTGAGTATCCCCCGGAGGGTCGAATCAAAAGATATCAGGACCTTCCCACCATGCGGCCTACAGACAAAAAACGTGGAGGTAAGATGGGTAGGTCCTGATATTTTGGTCGAATTGTTTTCATATTTGTTCACCATAGTGGGATTTTTGTACAGGTTGTATATATGAAAGGTGAACTTATTGTGACGAATTCGAACATGTATAGCGCAATTATAGCAGACCTTGCCCCAATATTTTACAACTAGGCCTATACCTCTCATTACAACGTACAGACAAAAAACATGGAGGTAAGATGGGTAGGTCCTGATATTTTGTTTGAATTGTTTTCATATTTTTTCATCGGACTGCCAAGAAACTACTATGGCACGCTAGGGTGGACACAAATGACACATTTGACGGTCGACCTATTTTTTAATTATGCGCACTATAATACGTTTACCTGTATTTTGTACTATTTGACTCTTTTGACTCCATCTGTCCGATTGTTTTGGTATTTGACCCCTGACAAGAGGGAACAGTTGTCGGGTCCACATGTTGCTCATTGTAATTGTATATCATAGCCGACAACTGCATCTTTTTGTCGCGATGGCACATATTTGAGTTTCCTTAGAACCACGCATTTAAAAATAACTTTGGTACGCCCCTATCATTAACATTTGACCTAGAAAGAGAATAAGTAGGCCGTGTAAATGCATCATGCATGCGATTAGTACTTAAATGAGGCTTGAAGTGAGAAACTCATAAAGACAAAGGAAAAGAAATTAAAAACAAGAAATAGAAACAAAAGAAAGACACGAGCCTATTGTAAATTTGAATTAGACGTGATTTAAACGATTTGTAATGCTCTCTGCATCATCTGCCAAGTCCCTAAAATACTTACCATAAAAAGACAAGGTTGCTTGATTGTCTCGCATTATGTCAATGTCGGATGGACTGTCCCAGATGGTTTGAAGATATAGGTCAGTATGCACAAAAGGGGTTTAGACTTAGACCGGGTCTAAGTCAAAATTACTACTGCCATAAAAGAACCTTTTGAAGCATTTTTAAAATGCAAAAGCTGTAAAATATGGAAGATTCAACCAACAATTATACAGACAGCACAAAATATAACAATATTGGTTGAAGAAAATATATCTAGCTGTAATACAAAATTTGACTTAAGCCAGGTCTAACTTTAAACCTGGTCTAACTCTTAAACCTCTTTTGTGCATACGGACCTTGGGGTCAGCATAATCACCATATCTCTGCTTGTAGACCATCAATTTGGATGAAACAAAGTGCATTTTTGTAGCTAAAGAAGTTGGTTTTCGATATTGTTAGGCCAAAGATTTAAAATGACCGAGGCCAAAATCACTTCACGGGTTCTTAAATAGGCCAAAGATTTAAAATGACCGAGGCCAAAATCACCCCACGGGTTCTTAAAGCAATACTATAAGATTTTGATCAAAAATGGTTTATAGGAAAAACAGCATAAATGGAGGAATGTGACTATCTAATGGCGTTTCAAATTATTTTGCCACCAAAAAATGGATTAAAAGCTTAAATGCATGTTTTCCTATACTTACACATGTGGAGTTAAATTCGGGATCCCGAATTTAATTCAACAAATGACCATAACAGAAAAAGTAAGCATCTTTGAGCCAAATCGCTTGGAGGGAATTCATATCTACCCAAAACAAACCCAATAAGCCCAAAAAATCAAAAGTCATGGGTGACAGGGGGCGCTTCATTTTTAACACTTTATAGTATTGCTTTAAATAAAACAAACAAATAGGCCTACTCGTTTTAAGTTTTCTTCACAAATTATCTTAATCAACTTTGTTATAATCTTACAGAAACCGCAGCATAAGCATAACCTAAGATATTTCAAAGGTATATAATGATAATCCGAGTTATTTTATAGTCCAAATAATTCTTCAGTCTCTGAAGCACAAAGAACATGTTTAATACATCTTGCTGTATTCATATATTTAAAAAAGTCCCGGATCAATATGGAAAAACGATCCTCATGATATCCAACGGCGATTTCAATACAATAGTCCAGCAAATTATGCAGCAAAACTCTTCTTGGCTTTATAAAACTTTGAATTATGTCAGGTTCTGTATGTAAATTATCCACTTTGATAATAAATATAACACACAGGCCGTCGTTGATTTTCCAATATATCGCTAACTCCCAAATTTATCTCCAATGCATCGCTAACTCCAAAGGCAAAGTCTTTTTTTCCATTCATCATGTTTTCAAGACTCAGAAATATAGAGACCTTGTTTCTGACATTTCGGATAATGGTTTCAGATGTGATCTTACATGTATTGAAGTTGGATTACGTGGACTTATTACCCCAGAAAATGTCAGAAACATTGCAAGGTTGCACTCCTGACCAGCTATACTATCTGGAATGCTAGGCATGAGCCAGCCTGGGGATCGGAAAACCAGCTCCTAGTCCACTCATGATTGGACTTTTTCCCATGCCGAGATCCCTCTTGATCACCATTCGATTGTATCCATTTCTTGTTCTTTGTGATTCTATTGTTGTTGTATATATATTTTTGTATTTTGTGCAACCCTGCGTCGAATCGTGCCTTCCAGTCCGATTCTCGTCCTGGGTTTATATGTTCTGCCTTTGTATTTCACATGATGTTGAATAAAGGTTGATATAATGATACTCCATCCAACAAAATTAAGCTCCTCCAGCCAACTCGAACAGAATAAATTTACTTCTGCTCAACAATTACCCAGCCAGTCCAAACGTTTCCACATGTACAGAAAAATTCCCATGTTGTCATGTGCAGTTTTTAGCTTTTAGTTTTTAGTTTTTCCCACAGTTCAATTACAATATGTGAGTAAATATACAGATACCTTTTATGGCAATTTGGAACTCCCAAAATTGAAATTAAGTGCCAGCAATAATGATCTAATTATGGAAATTCCCATCACCTGATTGGTTCATGCAATTACCTATTTTTACAAAATTGGAAAATATTATTCCATCAGAAAAAATCTCCTATACCGTGGCAATGAATGCAGAAAAGACTTTGTCTTTGGAGTTAGCGATGCATTGGAGATAAATACATGATAATTATATCACTCTCAGAAAAACAGGTGCTATTTAGAACTCTTTTTTTTTTTGTCCTCCTGGGAGAACCTTTTCGTATAAAAGGTTCTGACAAGAACCTGTGATGGTTCTTTGATTTGATGGTTCTCTGTAGAACAGAACCTTCAAAAATGTAAGTAGGCCATCAAGTACAAATTTACTTTCAGTCTTCACATAATCTGGCTTTTTCTTCATTAAAAACATTTTTTCTGTTATACCAAAAACGAGGGTTCCCTGGTCTTTGTTCAAAAAATGGTTCTTGAAGTTGAAGGAAACATTTTGGGACTAAAGAACCCCTTTCTGTACCTTTTTTGGAAGGAACCAATCATTTTTTTTACCAGGTTCACATCAAAATACAGTAGCCTTAAATAAGAAAGTAATCGTGCAATTACTCGGTAAATGAGGTCATAAAAGACAAAAAAAGGAGGGGTTGGGTGTCATCTATATTTAAGACAAGAAGTGTTGCCCCGGAGGGAGGTCGTACAAAATGGGGACGTGGCGTAAATTCGGGTAGCAAAATCGGGCTCTCTGGTATTTCAGTCGGTTCTGTAGTATTTTGATGGGTTTTCTTTTCAACATTTTTCAAACTTTGCGCTAAATGGCACAAATTAGAGCTTATCTTCACAAAACTTTAAAAAAAATTGTGCCAAATTTGAGCAAAAACACTCGATTCATAAATTTGGCTCAAAATTTGGGAGATTTGGTATACGGATTAGGGGGTTCCCTTTCTTGAAAATTTGTATTTGGATGGATGGCGTTTCAACTTTCGGAGAGGCACGTTCCTACCCAAACCAAATTTGAGTAAACCCCCTCCCCCGGTTGTGTTGAAACAAAGGAAAGACAAAAACAGACATGTGATGACAAAGTTACTCTATTGTAACGTGATGTTAAACGATTTGTAATGCTTTCTGCATCGCACTGTCATGATTATCTAGTCCAAAAACACACAGGGCAAGGTCGGGTGGCGTGTTTCGAGTCAGGTGCAGGGTTGTCTTTTACATCGGAGACATTCATCCGAATCATATGGCTCTTTTCTATGCCATCTTTTTATAATAAGGAATCCTTCAGCTACCAGTCATTTTCCATGCCCATCACAAATAATGGTACTTTTTCTCCTTCTTTACCGTGATATATTCATGGTCAAGCTTTCTCCCCTATTTAGAGTTGTGTAGAGTAAAAGCCTATACCCCAATAATGTCCCATTTTCCGCCATTTTATGGCAATGTTCCATTCATGTTTTTAGAACGAATAGATACAAATATTACACCCTGATGATAATGTCAATGAAATATAGACAAAACATGCGGACGAGTTTTGAATGAATATTTCAAGTATACATATGACCCAACCCGTTTTATGATCTTGACCATTTTACTATAAGTGTGAATTGTCCCTTTTAAAGACTATTCTTGTTTTTAAACAGACTACGAAATCAAAAAATTGATTCAAACGTTGATAGGAATAATCAATCAATAAATAAATGAATCGATCGATCGATCAATCAATCAATCAATCAATCAATCAATCAATCAGTCAATCAATCAATCAATCAATCAATCAATCAATCAATCAATCAATCAATCAATCAATCAATCAATCAATCAATCAATCAATCAATCAATCAATCAATCAATCAAATCATGTCTCAGAAAGAGTTAAATATTAGGCTACTACCATGCATCACTAATAATTTAGGCAATAAATATTATTACCATGCATCACCAATACTTTCTAGGCATATTTTTCGATATCATGGTGGTGCCAAATCAATTGGCGTATAGGGGCGCATCATTTGATCAATCAATCGATCAATCAATCAATCAATCAATCAATCAATCAATCAATCAATCAATCAATCAATCAATCAATCAATCAATCATGTCTCAGAAAGAGTTAAATATTAGGCTACTACCATGCATCACTAATAATATAGGCATATTTTTCGATATCATGGTGGTGCCAAATCCAAATTGGCGTATTTAGGGGCACACCATTTGATTCTCGGGAGGAGGGGCATAGAAGTTTGAAAAAAACCCACCAACAACTTCGCCGCCTAAAAAAATCTTGACCCAAAGACGACACGAAAGAAAAAACACTTTGCCCAACTGTTTCAGGGCAAAGAAAATCATAAAAATGCAATAAAAAATTAAAATCTTGCAGAAGGGCGGTGAAAAAACTTGCAAACTTGACTCGACCCCAACTTCTATGCCCCCCCCCTGAGAATCAAATGGTACACCCCTTATGAACTGTTTGCAAAGAAGGCGTACACCTGCAAAAGCACAGGTAGGCCTAGGCCTATGATATAAAACACATTTCATAATTACTTTTTCATCGTATTTACCATTTCTCCCTTGCCTTCAAAATAATTTATCTCCCAACTTTTCAAGGGTTGACAGATCTCGCCCGACCCCCCTGGCCAATGATTGTACAACTTTTGAATGTTTTTTACATTGGACTATTGTTGCCATAACCTTGCTATTTCTTGCAATATTTTGATTGTCAAAATGGTCGTGCAAAAATGGTTGCCATTATTATAGGAACCCTCGCTGAGCATGCTGAGGGATGAAGCCAGGGATTAAACGCCTGAAAGATAGAATCCTTCATCATGGCAGTCATCAAGAATTGTCTTTAAAAAAAAGACAGCGTCTCAGATAAAGGAAATCATAATAGCCTAGATGTACCTGCAAACATGCTTTAAATAACCACTGCCAAGACAAACGAACGAACGGAGGTCTATATACAATTCTGTTACAACATGTGTAAGTCTACACATGATATAAAAGCACGGAAAAGACTTTTATACGATTGTTTGGCACTGAGCCGCCATTATCCCGGTGGCACTTTTCGCATGCATAGGTAGGGAATGTGCTATTTGCCTGACAAATAAAAAGAAATAAATCCGCCGAGTATAAGCCTTTAATGGTATCATCTCGTATTTTGTCCTCGGATCTCGCATCTCACCCTCGGATCTCGTATATCTCGCCCCGATTCTCGCCCCTAAATCTCGTCTCTGATCTCGCCCTCGGATCTCGCATCTCGTCTTCGTTTCTCGCCCTCGTATCTCGCATTTCGTCCTCACATATCGTGTCTCGCATCTCGCCCTCGGATCTGGTATATCGCCCCGAATATCGCCCCTAAATCTCGTCCTCGCATCATAGCCGAATAACTGATGATTTGCAAAATTTTCTGTCCGATCCGCGTTTCACTCAGAACAAAGTATTCTGCACAGACTAACAAAAAAATGATAAAAATAAAATGATCTACAAAATAAGGGCTTGTATATATAGACAAAACGTCCTTCTGAATTCGGTTAGTTCGTGCAGCAAAAAGTTAACTAAATTTGAGCAAAATCAGCTGAAAAGGTAAAAGTTTAGTGGTGTAGAACATCTAAATAGGCGCTAATTATCCTTGATTGTTGTCTGGCGTCGTTGGATAGCTCGGATAAGCCGCAATTTATACAATACGGACTTCGGGTGCATACGGGTCTATTTTATTCAATATCTCTGGATTTTGAAATTGAAAGTTAGTGTTATTAAGAGATTATATGACATCATCATTTTTTACAAAGGATAGTAATTTCAGTTATTGTTTACTTAATGCAGTGGTTTCATGATTTGTAAATGATTAAATCATCAAGATTTGGAATTGAACCAGATGTTATGATTTACAAGAGCCATAATCACGGAACACAATTAGTGACTATTTGGTATTGTCAGATTTTTATGATTTCCGATTTAGTTACATATTTGGTTTGGAACAGCACGTGCCATTCGGAAAATGGTGACATGCGACTATTTTACCACATAAACCGGTCGTCGTATTGTGGTGGTTTGCGATCTTGCCTTGCACGCAATTAAAACTTGAGCCCAGTTCGATTCCCGGTGACCGTTCCGGAGTGGAATCTCTAAATCTTTACGTTTTTCTGGTTTGATGGGTCAGATATTCTACAATATATTTGGCTCTGTGACAAGTACTATGCATTGTATCTATTGCTAGAATTGCACCGTTCTTTAAAAAAATGTCATT
>JXSR01S040834.1:0-31239 GCA_000969725.1 Ophiothrix spiculata | reverse complement strand
AGCCCCTCTACCCAAGGATCATCCTGTGCGAGTTTCACGAAAATCCGTCGAAGCATATACGAGAAGCAGCATATTTACGAAAGTTGGACGATAGATAGATAGACGATAGATAGACTAGATCATGGTTCTATGAACCCAGCACTACGTGCATGGGTTAAAAATAGAGACAATAACTAAACACATAATTCTATGCTAACTATAGTAGTTACTTAATAAAGCGTATTGTTTTTAAGTTGGTATTTGGCTCTAACAAAGTAAAATAAACATTTATTGATGGAAAAAAGCAAATCATGATTCTGAAATTAAGTCTTACAAATTTACTTTCTATGATCATGAGAGGAAACTACAAGCCGCTATAGGCCAAACAAAATCGTTTGCACAATGTATACAGAAATATAAGATAGAGGTTGCATTATTACACAATAGAGCCCTGCACTCTGGGTTTTTGTTTACATTGTCCAATTAAATTTGTTTGGTCTATCTTCTTAAGTTCACCTTTGGCCAATTTCAAAGCATATCTTCTAGTCTCCATAAAATTCTTACAGACTTGATTTTTTTAATTAAACATCACTTATGATAAAAACCAAAAATATTCTCACAAATTAACTGAGGATGATAGTTGATCAATTTTGTCAAGCATTTGTTTCATTTGTGTAATTGGTACACAATTGCAACAGACATCACAACTGATTGTCCCAACAAAACTTTAAGCCTTAATATTTTGGGAAATCAAATGACTTCCACCTGTCTCTCCTCTTTTACTCTCTTTTATAGCAATCAATTATGAAATTCTAAACACCCCATACCTTCTACTTGGCACTGAGGTCCATCAAACCCATCTGGGCATGCACATACATAGCCATTGGTGCCACGACTGCATGTACCACCATTCAAACATGGTAAGCTTAAGCATGGATCAGTTTCTGTCTCACATCTTGGTCCTGTAAAACCTTGTTGACATGTACAGATATATCCTCCACCGGTTTGTCTTGAACACAATCCTCCATTTAAACATGGTGAACTATTGCAAGGGTCAATTTCTGCAAGATCAAATATTTCTTGTCATGAAATTTCGCATCTCTGAAGGGCGCTTACTACTAACTATTTTTTTGTAAGTTTTTGAGAATTTGCTAGTATGTTTAAGCTTATAAGCATTCAAAATATAATTAATCATGTGTGAAGTATGAAAGGGGTTGGAACCTCAGCTAATCAAATCCAGAAAAGAATTTCATAAAATCTATTTGACAATTTAGTAGTTTATGTTACAAGTATAAGTAATCCAGTAGATGGGTCATTGGCCTCCTATCTTGATAATGAACTGAAATTCTGCTCGGGATAACCCCGTTTAATTTTCACAATTTTGATGTAGAGTAGAAGTTCATTAACACAAAAGCAGAACATGTTCAATAATTGTTTCCAAATAGCAAATATTGATTCTCTTGGGATTGTCTTATATGTGAAATTGTTTTGATTGTTTAAATCTTCCAAAGCTGATCTAAATATACCCTGACTGGACCTATAATGGGCATAAGACATAAGATTGTTCAAGACTATTCATTTCAATTTTTACACATAATCCCAAGGTAAAAATGGAGCATTCAACGAGTGAGTGAGTTAGTAATCTGATATATATGATAGCTGCAAAAGTGATCTATATTCTAAACTTATAAGCACTTGGATTGCTTTAACTATTACATTCTTTAAAAAGGGAGCTACTGTGGAATGTTAGAATGTGAAATGTTAGCGTTAGCTAGTTAAATCTGGCACCAGAGTCTCTGTTTAAGTCCTAGCAACAACATGATGTCATTGATCTTTCAAAGTATAAAATTCTAATCTTGCTGGGGCAGGTCTACAAGTCCAAGAGTTCATTCACTCTTACAAAAGACTCCTGAAAATGATCAAGACGATTGACTTTTAATCCAAAGACTTTAAACTCCAAAAGAAAACCAACATTTTCTCACAAACTCTGCCAAGCAAATCAAAACAAACACTTATAGTTCTCTTATAAATTTCACACCTGTTGAAGTAAAAACAATTGTCTGAGAAGCCAAAAACTTTTGTTTTTATCAAACCATTTTGAATAGAGTAAGTGAAATAAACTTGGTGCAATGATCATTCAACTGTACTGAGCTAACACAAAGTTGGTACAATGATCATTCAACTGTACTGAGCTAACACAAAGTTTGTTTGCTTGTTTGTTACCATAGACCTTTTCAAACAGTTATCAGAAAACTTCGGAAAACATGGTCACGTGCCACAGCAGTTGCAGTCTGCAGACGACAAATAAAAAATGATAGTACCGCAAAAGTGCATGATAAAAACGGCAACGTTCGACATTGTTGGAAACATACTGTAGAAGTGTTGAACTATGTCAAAAGATGAGGCACTGAGGTACTGTTTATTTCCGGAAACGATCGGAAAGCTTTCGGGTATCTTCGGAAAAGATCGGTTTGAAAAGGTCTATAGCAACACTGCATAGGACAAGAGACTCTGGTATCAGTCTAATGGTAACATGCCTGCTGGAATTTCACAGTTACTTCCTGTAAACCCATCTTGGCATAAGCAGATGTATGTGTCATCGGTGCTAGCACACACAGCGTTATTCAAACATGGAAACGAAGCACAAGGATCTACATTGACTGCAGGAAGAAACGCAAAAAGCATGAGTACAAACATCACATGAATACAAAAGCATGAGCACATAAATCACATGAATACAAATATTTTATCAGCTAAGTTCTCCAGCTTCACATCACGAGCACATACATTACATGAATGCAAAGGTTTATCAGCTATGTATTCCAGCTTTTAAACCATGAATACATACATCACATGAATACAAAGGTTACATCAGCTAAGTGCTCCAGCTATCTAAACATGAATACATATAATATATAGGTTATTTCAGATATGTGTTCCATCTAAGCATGAATTCATGTGCATCAAATGAATACATGGGTTTTATCACCTAGGAATTCTATATTCTAAGCATGGGAACATAGTACATTGCACAACTACATGGGTTTTATGTCTTGTAAATATTCTGTCCGGACATACATACATAAAGCCCACAAATACATAACCTTTATCAGCTAATTGATCTTAGATTGAATACATACATCACACATAGGTTATATGAGCTAATCGTTATATCTTATAAGTTTGAATACATGTTTGTTTTTTCACCAAAGTATTCTAAGCATGCATACATAATCATTCTTGTTATTTTGCTAAGCATGAATATATAAATTACATAAATACATGGGTCTCATATGTTATGTCAGTTAGTTCCTTTTTCAATGGCAGTTAAGACAGCAACAAAGGGATGCATGAGAAAATAAGCAGCCTTGGTCTGAGGCACAGTCTGGGGTACAGCAAAGAATCATATGAGTTCATGTCCAAATGTTAGGCCTGTCAAACCACTAACTTCCAGGAAATTGGTAACTACTTTGTATATTTTCAATAGAAGTAAAGAATTCAAAAAGAATAAGATAACAGGAAGGTATGTTATAACTGTGTTAGGATTTAAAGCGTGCTATGCCTCCGTGATTTGTAATTCTACATGACCTAAGCACACTGTATAGGTGCAAGTAAGCTCCATTCCATTCTTATGCATCATTCCACGTTCTGCTGCCTCTTAGGGGCGCTTAACATTAATCAGCCAACGTTTAAACCATTGAAGCCCGGATCAGCTTCCCAACTTATGTACCGGTTTCTACCAAACAATTAGCAATTTTTTGCCCTAGGAAATTCCAAGCACACTCAACTTTGGCAATGCTGGGGTTTGAATTTGGTTCAAGCATTGTAAAATAACACCTTGATGATTGAGATAACTTCACTGCTAATTAGGCTTTGTCTGTTTTATTGCTATCACACACACAAGCTGCCAAACCATTTGAAATGAAAGACTGCATTACATGTGTATTGAGCACATGAAGACATTTGAAACAGGTTTAAGAATGAAAAGTTCAAATGAGTCGATGAAACCGCAAAATTTGTCATCAGCTGAAGGGTTTGTCCATCAGGGAATGGAAAGGGAATTCGAAGTACTTGGGGAATGTATGCTTGCAAGGTTTTGGAAAATAATGCAGGTATAACATTTTAGCCTGAATCAGCTCCCAAACTATGTACGGATTTCCATCAAACAAGTAGCAGTTACTTGTCCTAGGGAACTCCAAGAACACTCAATTTTGGGGCTGGGGTTTGAATTTGGGACCATCAACATAAACAAATGCATTACTGATCAAGGTAACTTCACCGTTAATTAAGCATTGCCTGTTTTATTGCTGTCACAAACACAAGCTGCCAAACCATATGGAATGAAAGACAGCTTTACATGTATATTGAGCACACAACAACAATTTAAAAAGGTTTAGGAATGAAAAGATGAGATGAGTCAAGTGACTTGCAACATCAGCTACTGCAGGGTTTGCGAAACAAGGAATGGCTAGGGTAGTGCTTGAAGAAGATATGCTTGCAATGCATGGTAAGATAATGCATGTATACCATTTTAGCCCAGATCAGCTCCCAAACTTATGTGCGAATATCAACCAAACAAGTAGCAGTTACTTGTCCAAGGCAATTCCAAGCACACTCAACTATGACAGTGCCAGGATTTGAACAAATCATATGAAATGAAAGACTGCATTACATGTATATTGAGCACACAAAGACATTTGAAACAAGTTTAAGAATGAAAAGATGCAATGAGTCAGGTGAATTGCAAAATTTGTCATCAGCTAAAGGGTTTGCAAACAGGGAATGGCAAGGGAAGTGCTTGGGGAAGGTATGCTTGCAATGCATGGTAAGATAATGGATGTATACCATTTTCACAAAATGTCCCTGTATATCCTGCCGCACAGAGGCAGAAGTAACCTCCATTGATGCCACTGGATTCAAAACAGGTGGCGCCGTTCAGACAGGGGGCGCTGTTACAACTCAAAATCTCTGAAACAGGATTTCGATCAAAAAAGAAAGAAAAGAAAAGAGGAAGATTCAATTTCAAGGCTTGTATTATGTTAAATTATTACTACATTTTCATAAGAATGTGTCAGTAATGGAATATCAATTGAACCTGATACAATGAGAATATTACTGGAATGGTGGGTATCACATCAAGCACAGGCAAATTATATATAAATTTTCACATGTATAATGACCTCTTACTTGTCTTATTAAATCAAACAAAGAATATGAAATGGCTTAAAGATCGAGTTACAAAGTCTGAATTGAATTGTTAAGTGCAGAAAAAAGTATGATAAATTAAATGGAAATTTCTGAATTGAGATAAAAATGAGAATAGCCATCCTGTTAGGGTTATACCCTCATAAGGTAAATTAATTTCAATTGTTTTCTTAACTGACACATATCTCATGGCAAGCACTATTAAAACAATACATTGTCATGTGAATCCAAGAAAGTAATGACTACCATGTGTTAGATTTGTTTTCAAGTGTGTCTATTGAATGTAAAAAAAACCTCAAAATTTGTAGTACATGGGCTCACTACACTAAAATAGACTAGCCTAGGGGGTCTTTTTTGTGATCAGTATTTAAAACACGGCAAATTTGACTGCCATTCTAAAAGCCAACTTCAAAAAATGTAGAAGGGGTATAATTTTGTTGAATATTTTGGTCTAATTATAAATTTAAGTCTATATTCAGATTTTCAATTGGATGTCTTGACTACTTAAAATATATAAATCACTTGATAAAATTTCATGGCTACTAAAACAATGTTTGATTCTAGTTATTCACCATTTATATGACTAGGGATAGGGTGCATCGATATCGTCCCAAACTTTGACGCTGGGTATCTCTAAAAAAATTGCCTTAATGGTGTACTTTTGTCTTCATTTTATGTCTGAAGGGATCATAATTAAAGAAAAAGCAGTGTAGAAGCAACCAGTCACTTTATTCTTGAGTTTTCTTGTGTGTCTTGGAGGCCATTTTGTACAGTAAGTCAATGGGCAGCTACATTGTGGTGTGTTGCCACATATGTCAGTGGCTCATGAAATGATTCTTCAGGTGACAGGAGAGTCACTTAACTATATGGTTTGAAATGCAAATTATGAAAAATGGCAGCTATTATAATTGCACTCATAACTTTCTTGTATTCACATAACCTATCCAATTGCTAATAGCGTGTTATACTCTACAGTATATCTACAAAATAAAAACTATATGCCAACAATTTGAGTGATGCGTAGCCTGTGCACTTGTCTAAAATTCACTCCTCTCACCATGCTCAAGCATGATGATCATAATATATGTATAGTACTAACAGTTAATTTTCCAAAGCGACAACAACATAATGTGTCGATGGCAATAATCAATCACATCTTACTGCGTAAAATGCATTTGGTCTCACCCTTGTATATAATATACCATTTGCAGCCTGACAATATCCTTAAGTCAATCAATCAAAGATTAACAGACAAGATACATCCTCCAAGAAAGTTGCTATCATTAGCCCTAAACCTATGAAATCAAAGTTATTTGTCGTCAGGACACGGAAGCTGAAATGAAAAAGCTTACCTGTCTGGCACCTGTCACCTGCAAATAATGGTGGACACTGACATGTGTACCCATTGATGCCATCAGTGCAAGTACCACCATTAAGACATGGACCTGAAGCACATTCATCAATATCTGCAAAAGGAATAGAAAAGAAAACTTGCAACAATTGTTTCATGATAAACCTTATATATATGGAAGGTAAGGACGTAAATTGTCAAGGTGAACAATAGGAATTACAGGCTAATTGGTGAGAAAAGCTAAATCTACCAGACGACATTTCAGTGTGTGCATGGTTCTCCTCTTTCCATGGTCTTTTGTAAATATAACAGATAGATAGGGCTTTGTAATGGGGACATCGTACTCAGGCAACAGAATGGTAATTTGACTAAAAAAGCAGGCATTGAGCCTGCCAATTGCTATTGCTTGCGTAAGCACAATTTGGCAGAAAAATGTAAAATGGCATTGTAGTCAAGCAAGTAGCACGCGACCAGAAAGCAGAGAAGGGTCACTATGCACTCGTGCAGTTTCAGTCCAGGTGTGGCGCAATGTCATAACTTAGAAATACTTGTGGTATCAAGCCAGGTTTTGATATGAATAACAAATGAAAAAATCACTACATGTTTATGAGCAAGAAGATCGAGATGCTTCATTTCAACTGAAGTAATGTAGTTTCAATGAAATATAGAAATAAAAATAGAAATTCAAACTTTTAAAAAGTCAAATGAAAGCATTTTTCAACATAAAACTATTCAGCTTTTCTGTTAATGGTCCTTCTAACTTATGAATTTTTCATAATTAAGTTCAGTGTTTTGGAATAGAACTTTGCAGATGTTCTGAAGAATGCACGAATATTGTGATTCGCAAAAAAATTATTTCACAGAATTACGACTTTCGCATGAATTTTCACATGAAGCGCAAAATGAAGTTTGCCAACCTAACGACTGTTTGGAGTTGATAAGGCATAATCATGGGACTATTTGATGTACATGCATTCAGAGAAAATGGCATAATGTGCTATGAGATGAGCAATGCAACTTCAGAATACTGAATGCATTTCAATGCATACTGAATGCATTTTTTTGCATTTAGTATTCTGGTTCTGTATCATCGACAGAAACAATTTTGATAAGGTGCAGTTGGAGAATAGAGCAGGCAAGCAGACTTACTATTCTGGCATCTATTCCCATTCCATCCATCCCGACATACACATAAGTAAGCATTGCCTCCATTAAGATTAAAGCATGTGCCATCGTTTAAACAAGGATTGCTTAAGCATGGCATGGTTGCTAGAAAGCAAATGAAACACAGCAAACACACAAAGAATTGTTAGTATAATGAGTTAGTATACAATCACGGAGGTTAACAGATATATCAGAATATTTGAAATTAAATAGAAAACAATAAATAGAATGGCTGTGACACCCGATCCAAAATGCCTGATTTTAAGACCTTTTGTATGTTTAAAAATGAAAATCAGTTGCTGTTAGCAAGCAGCATGGTCCAGCTCTGGGCACTGAATATCTGGGACATGGAACGCTTGATGCAGCGTAAGACGTAAGTCTTTTACGCACATTTACAATCTTTTATTCATTATATTTTTACCAAAATGAATTTTAAGCTTTCAAGTTCTTAGTAATGTTAATCAATGTTACATAAGCTATATTGATGATCCATTGATTATTGGATTCTGATGCATTGTGGGAATGAAAAGAGCTCACATTTCAGCAATTTTTTAACACTTTTCATTCCCACAATGCATCAGAATCCAATAATCAAAGGATCAGCAATATAGCTTATGTAACATTGATTAACATTACTAAGAACTTGAAAACAATAAAGCTTATACATTAATCTACAGGGTGTAATATAGTGTAATATACAGGGTGTCCAAAAATTAACTGCACATTTTAAAAACCAAGATTCATATAGCAACCCTAGACATATGTTGAAAGGCTTTATGATATCAATTTCCCAAACCAGAACACATGCATAATGAATAGGTTATTAAAACACATACATAAACGGGCACAATTTATGTTATCACGCCTAACCCGATACATCATAAAAACAACATCATCTTTAAGTACAGCTTTATTACTCAAAGGTTTTTACCTCTTTCACAATTACTGCCTTCATAGCCATCAGCGCAAGTACACCCATAACTGGTGCCCTCATTAGTAGGTATACAAGTAGCCCCATTTTGACAAGGCGAAGAAGAACAAGAATCAGCAACTAATTTAGCAGCATTTAGTAAAGCAAAGACAAGCACCTGATATTAGCAAAACTATGTAATACTAATAATAAACTAAATAAAATGCTAGTAGAGTCTAGGTATACAAATTTTAATTTGTCTTGAAAGACTCTTTCTTAAACATCTATTAGTCATCTATCTGTCATGTATAGGACAAACACACTATAGTTCAAAGCACTCGCTACTAGCATTTTGCATAGTGGCTAATCACCATTAAATAGATTTAAGAAGAGCATTGATGGTACCAACTACATCGCATGCCAATATTTTGATTAAATTTCCTAAAAAGAAACAATCTGTGCAGTTTTAAGAATTACTTGTAAGTCATCATGTGAGTATCTGCAATAGCTGCCATTTTTCATAAATTTTGTTTTGCATATTGTATTATTATCCAGTCTTGGGAAGAACCATTTCAAGAGCAACTGACAAGAGGAAGATGAATTTTGTGGGTTTTTTGCATTCTACAACAAGGTATTATACAAATATTGCATATGGCAGCCATTGTAGATCGAATTTTACCACATTTCTTTTTTTTTTTTTTAGGTTTTCAGGAAATTCTTTGCTTTATAAATTTTTCCTTACATCGAGAGGGAAAAAAAAAAGGAAAAAATTTGCCCCCCCCCCAAAAAAAAAAGTGACCTAAAAACGTAATAAAAAAAGATTTCTGCGTGCGCATAGCATTTTTGATTTTTAAAAAAATGCGTAGCACTTAGGGTTTTTTGCCTAAGGAACCTGAGACAGAGTTGTTTTATTTTTACCTTACATGACATATTTGGAACAGCTAATGATATTTTCAAAAATTCAAAACCTTGGCAACTACTTTGAACAACAGTGATCAATGCTAGAGTTTTAATAGAATAAAAGTACTTATAGTCAAATTGATGAATGTTTTCAAGAATGATAGAGTGGGGTTTTTTTAATATTCATTTATAACTTTGTCAAGATGAATAATATGAATTATTGTCGAAGACTATCTTCCTATTGAAGACTGGAAGATGGACTCAGAAAACTCATTGAGATTAAGTTGTTACTTTGTAGAAAGATGATATGTATGAAGCCTACTTGTGCAATTATCTGTTCTAAGTAAACACCACAAGCATGATTGACAAGCAAGTCAAATTCAATGCAAGGGTGCTACTTTTGTTAAATTTCTGTGAAAATAAAGTACAAATTTCATCAATCATACCCATGCACAATAGAAACCATTTGATAAGTTTAATAAAGATGTTAATGGAAAATATTGGTAACAAATGGATACTTTTAATACAATCAGAAATCAAAATAATTTGAAGAAATATAAATCAAGAAGAAACATAAAGACCAAACTAAAAGCCCCTCACAAAATTAAGGACACAATACACAGTGTGCACAGTTCACTTGCAACCTTCTTGGTACACTTGTAATTAATCAGGTGATACTTGGTATAAAGAAATGTGTAAAGTCAGTACCAGAACTGTACGACAGAAACTTTGCTTGCTTTGCACAATGAAATGAATATGACTAAAGGATGAAATGGGCTTGATTTGAAAAAGTCCAAAGTAAGGCTGAATTTAATCCCTCTATTCCTGCCAAAATTTACTGAGTGGTCATCCTGAATTGTTTGTTTTACTTTGTAAGTGTTTCTGCTACAACAATATTAAACTATGGGACGAACAATATAGTCAATGAGAAAATGTTCAAAATATGAAGAGACAAACCATAAATTTGCTTTAAAATTTAATGTCACCAAGTTATTAACAGATAAAAAAAAATCTCTACGTTGTTCTGAATAATACAATTTGACACTGATATCTCATTAAGTAATTATAGATAGAAAACCTTGTTTTTTGGCTACCACAATTTTTTTGATAACAATATGGTTTAACATGAAACTAAAAGTATTAGAATTTGTTAAATAGTTTAACCCTCAAAGAGCCGAGCTACAACCCTCACGAGTCCATTGGTATCAAAAAAATTGAAATCGGACCTTGTATGACGTAACAGTGACGTCATAAGTGATAATAATCGCCAAAATAATGTTTTTTTGCTATTTTTTCTAGCAAAAGTTGCAATTTTTTTATCAATAATGTGTGTCAAAGTATACTTAGGCATGCTCTTACTCCAAATAAATCAAATAAATACAATAAAACATAGTGGAAGTGTATCCTAATAACAAAAAACACGATTTGTATGTAATTTGTATTGAAAATCAGTTTTTGGTCAGTTTTTCGTTTGACCCAGCGTGCCATTACGGAATGCCACGTCCTAAATCTAGGTCCGATTTTCACAAAAATGGTCTTAAAAGAAGCGCAAGGCTTTAAGGAAAAAAGTCAAGAAGTTTCAGCGCGAAAAAATAACAACCGGCGGAGGTAAAAAAAAAAAATTTGGAGGGGGGGCGGATTCTCCCCCCCCCCCCCGGCTTTTTTAGGGTTAAAGCCCAATCTATTTCAAGATCTTTGTGGTGTTGGCAGGAAGTATTCAGAGTGTGAAGAATGGAATGAAATGAAATAATAAATCTAAGTGTTTAAAAGGTGTAATCAACAAAGTGGCTAAAATATCAAAATGATAAAATTAAAATTAACTAAAATCACCAGTTTCATTAGATGGACAAAAAAATATTAAATCGATTAAGTAAAATAGCACCTGACTTTTATAAGAAAGATGATAAAAGGAAAGAAATTATTGAATTTTATTTTACCAAAACAAAAAAGTATGAAGTCATTGTTTCAATTCAGTTGATAGAAGTGCTCAAGTATGACTGGTGCAGATGATTCAATACTGGTATAAAATGATTACCAATGTCTTCACAAGTTTGTCCTGAATACCCGGGCATACAGACGCAGAGGAAACCATAACTTAGAGCTGCCTCAAAGCATGTGCCTCCATGCTTACATGGCTGACTATCACATGCTGGAACGACCGGTTCTACTTGGAATGAACATTCACCACATTGGCATATATTAATACAAGGCGATTCTAGGATCACGTTTGTGGCTAAAAAAGTGAAATTTCACTTAATGGCTTTAGAACCGAACATTTACATTCTATCCACTAGTTTGTTGTTGATTATAGTGCTCACTGGTAGAGTCACGATGTGTAGATGTTTAAAAAAAATTCCCAAATTGTGAAAAGGTTAATGTAACATACATAGAAATTATTTTCTATTCCAAATTTCCTGACATGTTAGCGATTCTAATATTGCGCTTTACACTACACAGATGATTGGCAATATATTCACAAATAGTTTCATTAAAGTGGTAGGAAATTCAATTGTCAGTATTTCTTTAATACATTGTTTTGTTTGGTGACATTTTGGTGTAAACAATTTGGTAACATTTGTGACATTTTTGCAATAATAAATGTGCTCATTCATGAACAGATAGAAACACATGCAACTACCTATTCATCCTTTGTAACATGTCCATATATAAAAAATTCCTACTGCTATGGTGCGTATCAACTTAGAGGTTTTACAGTATTATGTCTGTTTTAAATTTAATTTAAAATCTTTCTCAGTTACGCGGCATAAAGAATGAGTCCATGCATATAATGTTGACCCAAGACCTTAATCACATAGAAGTATATGGTACAAGGTATTCGCTGCACGCTTCTGGGGGAGGAACTCGTATTTTTTTGTGATTGGATAATGCACATCAATTTCAAATATGAGTGCCTCCCACCGAGAGCATATAGCGAATACAGTATACTGTATACTTCTGTGTTTAAGGCCCAAAAAGTATTCTCTTTGCAGTGTGTACCATATTACTCACACATTACAGAAGGGTGAAATTATTCATCAATTGAATTTTGAAAAAATAAATAACCAACACCATGCAATCCGCTATGACCAACACCAATCAACAATGACTATTTCAAAGCACACAGCAAATGGTAGTACACTAAGCAAATGGTAGCACACTAAAACAAGATCTACTTACAGTATCAAACATATTATGCAATCTAGGAAAAACCTGCCAAATGTTGTACCCTACATGCTACTTAATTGGATTTCTTTCCACTAACTTATATAAGTAACCTGGTGGAGAACTATGAAATAAGTAACATGTAGGTTTTACCATGTGGTGTGTTTCCCAGTGATGGGAAAACAGTCACCTGTTACTTATTTTATGTCTCAATTAGGTTACAAAACAATGTGAAGATGCGTTAAAATAAGTAACATGTCAGTTACTGTACACCATTTTTTATTAAAAATGTACATCATTTATTGAGCGCCTTTTCATAACAGGTTTTCTAACGAATAACGCTCGGGTCGTTGGAGCAATGGAGATTAAATGTCTTGCACAAGAATAAGTCCTGTTGGCAGTAGCGGTGATCGTACTCACAACATTCTGATTCGGTGTCTTGCACTGTTCCACTAGGCCACACAAGCTCCTCGCACACCATGTCACAGGTTTTCCCAGATTATATCATGTGCTAAATAGATATTGCAACTATGATTAATGCCCACATCAAACTATGCAAGACTGCAGTAGCCAGGAGGAGATCATGTAACTTTAAGCATCTTTTATAGAATTTTCTTTTTGCACAGTAGCAGAGCATAGTGAGCATAAACCATGCAAACAACACTTACTTGTTTGGCAGTTGAGGCCTGAAAATCCATCTGGACATACGCAGAAATAAGAGTCCATGTTGCCTCCTGCAAAGCATGTGCCACCGTTGATACAAGGACCACTGTCACATGGGCCTGTAATTGCTGTAATACAAAAAATCAAAGCACAAACATCAAATTTAATATAAATTAATTTGCGGAGTCTTCACATTTACATCTTAACATAATCATGTATATGTCTTTGAAATAATTCTGAATTTGCAGAGACTTCACATCTATTATAGCATAACATAATCAAGTATGTCTTTGAAGTAGCAAAATATATTACCGTCAATTCATTAAATAATTCTGAAGCTGATTGGGACAAATTTCGTGTCACACTGTCAATTGATTTTCATTTCAGCAGAGTACCTGAACCTATCAATCAGGATAGTTTATGGATATGATCAGGCCCCTGATACTTTATCCCCATATATTTCATAGCGCATTTGATTACTATTTCTCAATAGTCGCTGGTTAACGTTTCTTCGCTGATCATGTGATCAGTGGCTCCAATTAACAAGGACACACAAAGAATAATCCTGCTCAAATATCGATAAATACTGACATCGTCCTTGATGTGTGTTATGCTTAATCGGTACAAGGTGTGCAGCTTTCTTCATCGTGTGTCCTCGTTTTTGTCCCACATTCCTCTAATTGGGGCCATGTTTTGAACTCAGTGTCATCTCTGCTACTCTGTGACTTGCAAACTGATTCTTATGTGTTCTTTCATTTCTTCCATTTTGAACTATTAGTGAATGGTGAAATGCGAGGTGGTATTAAGTGAGGTGATATAAAGTGAAATCAATCTACAAAGTCTCTAACTAATGAACAACAATACTGCG
The DNA here is from genome assembly GCA_000969725.1 of Ophiothrix spiculata. Lineage (NCBI taxonomy): Eukaryota > Metazoa > Echinodermata > Ophiuroidea > Amphilepidida > Ophiotrichidae > Ophiothrix > Ophiothrix spiculata. The sequence continues at coordinate 17,037 of JXSR01S040834.1, read as the reverse complement.
GAATTTAAATGTAGGATACATCAAGCGTTGCATCCAAACATGGTCTTTGCCAAAACACCTACAGATTGGATTTACCAAATGCATGATTTGATATACTTTACATTTGTTATAAATCAGTAGTAATAATATTTTGTAACAACTCTTCTTCCAAATAAACAAGACGAATCATTATACAGAATGGACAAAAATTATTACTACAGCAGCAAATCATCATGTGAGTACAAGAAAGTCCTACTGCAATGGCTGCCATATGTGGTATTAATTTAACAAATTATCACTGGAATGCAAAAGATCCTACAATTTTTTTCTCAATATGTCAGTGGCTTGTGAGAGTGTCACCTGAAGAACCCTAGACTGGGCATTCCACAGTGACAGTGCTGTGCAATTGAAGAAAATGGCAGCTTTCACATATTATTTTTTTAATATTTTTCTAACTAATAGTTTTTAACTTTGTAATTCGCATAGAAGTCTTTTCATAATGCGCTCTTTAAATCCACTTTTATTATTATTATTACAACTTTCTTGCATTCATATGATGAAATGTCCTACTCACTTGTTTCACAGTTGAATCCTGTGTACCCAGGAGGGCATGTGCAGATGTAAGAGTTGCCATTGACAGTGCACTGACCACCATTACGACATGGCTGAATGGCACATGGGTTAACTGTGGATGGGCAAGGTGCAAAAAGATGTGTCAAAGATGAGATGTGAATGGTCGTGCAAATTTGAGACTATATACCTCATATATAGATTCCTGTTATCTGAATGCTTAAAAGTGAGGACTTGGTTTTAAGCATGCCCTTAAAATCAACTGCACTTCTGTTAGTTCCATTGGACAATTCAGTAAAGAATGACGAGTGCAGTATGAATCTACATAAAAATCAACACTATTCTAATTCTAATGTTAAATAAATCTTCTTATTAACAGGTGAGAGTCATATGTGTGTAATTTGTTTGGAGTGGGTGCCCTGAATTAAGGCAACACGCATGTATTTTCTAATTTAGAACAGTGAATTAATGACAAGATTAAGTTAGTTAAACACAAATCTTGGTTATAAGATTGAGTGAACTTCTTTAATGCTTCAGTCACATATAGAAAGGGTAATTGGTTGAGTAGTACAAATGGCTAACATCTTCCTATTGTTGGAAAAGACAGTAGGGTTTAATTACATCAGGTTTATGAATTTCACTCTTCAACCCTTCCAAGACCGAAATGGATTTTTTAAATTTGAAAAATTTCAGTAGTTTGCCAGTAAAAATACTCATAAAATCACAATAAATTGAATTTGGTACCCAATTTACAGACATTTCAAGTACTTAAAAATTTCAGTAGCCTAATGGGTCACTAATAGCACAAGTGAAGGCCTTAGGGACTGAAAATTGGCTGCAATGACCTCTACATGACCCCATGCCAAATTGCCTAATCAAGGGGTTGAAGTCCATTGAAACATGAAGAGGGAAACAGAAACATATTGTATTTGCTGTGGAAGTGATGTCAAAATTGGATTAATTCAAAAGGAAAGTGGTCCAAACTATTCACGTCACATACCGTACAGCATCAATTTGAAGTCTCAAAGCAAAAAAGTACCAGTACAGGGGCCTATTTCACTAACACTATTTTTTGCAATGATTGCAAAAACTCTCGCAAACAAGAATCATTTACGATGAATTTTCCATTTCACTAACATCTTTTTACTTTCAATCTTTATGGATGAGCCTATCACAAATTTTGCGATGATCTCGTCCAAATATGGCACGAAATAAAATCATGTGATATCAAGAATTTGCGATGACTTACATTTGCGATGTTTTCTTTTCGGATGCTCATAAGCACTCGCAAGATATTCATCGTAAAAAATCATCGCAATGGCCTAGCGATGATTTTTTTCATCGCAAAATCTGAGTGAAATCGGTTTTGGGAATTCTATTGCATCTTGCGATGATCTCTCGCTTTTGCGATGAAGTTCGGCATTTGCGATGGATTTAGGAGTTAGTGAAATAGGCCCCTTAAGTGAGCTATGTGTACAGTTTGGACCAGTTGCTGCTGTAACTTGACTGTTTTGTAGTCACTTCTACAGTGAATACCATATAGAAGATTAAGAACATTGAAACTTTAACTCACATATTTGACAGTTCATTCCAGAAAACCCGGCAGGACATCGACACACATAGGATTGGAGCAACTGATCAACTTCACATATACCACCATTAATACAGGGAGATGACATACATGGGTCCACTACATCACAACAATGCAAAACATTGAGAAACGGACATCACAGTTATTGATGAAATGATAAAAAGTGAGTGTTAATTTTATGCTATAAACGACAGGGTATCAAAATGTTTTAAAGATCACCAGAAAGAAATACAGCCAGGAACAAAATTTTATTATGTGACCCTTAAATCACATTTGAATAACTACTGTGCCAAGTAACACATTTCTGCAACTTCAAACTGACTGCCCATCGAGTGAGATTGTAGAGAGCCTAAAATTCATCTTGTATTTTGCTAAAAATTCATCATTATCAGGTTGGCCATGCTTTATCACATCATTTTGTTCACCGGTACCCCCGTTTGCATAATTTTGGTATCAATGGAAAGAGGGGATCCTAACCTATACTAGGGTATCAAACATCAAAACTCTGGACGTGTCATCACAGAATTACTAGGCTGTAACCCTTCAAATGAAGGGATTTAACCATGACAAATATCTTGGATTTCTCTGTGCACTTTATCTGGTTAGTGGGGCAGATTTTTGACATCTATCGCCACTTGTAAAAAAAAAGGATAAATGCCACTGACACCATTTTTGCACCATAATGCACATAAGGATGAGTCGCCATCCTGAAAATTTTCGCTTCATTTCTTCTGGGTGATATTTAAAACTTTTCAATACCCCTCGTACATATAACACCAGGGTGTCCAGGTATTGGCTTTAAGTAATTTGTCATTAAAAATCATATAAAATCAGCTGTTTTTGTGAAAGCCATTCAGGTATCTCCCACCCTCACCCTACAAATAATACTGACAGTCTCTCTGAATCCACTGCAGAGCAAAATCAAATTACAACCAAGGGTTCAGTGCTGCAACACTGTTAAGGAATATCAATCTAAATTTGGCTATGATAAACATACAGTTTTAAATACAGAGGGGATACTGGAGTACCCGAGGAAAAGCATACAGAAACAGAGCATGGATTGTAAATTAAATGCACATGCAGCTCTTGGGTTGGGAATCGAACCTAACATTTGATCATGCAAAGTGAGGGAAGCACTGCTGTTAAACCCTATGAAAAGAGTGTGCTTATTTAACATGACTAAGATACATAATACATTCAATACAAAATGACCAAACAAAGAACATACTTTTTATAGATGAAAAGGCTAGCCATAAGGATATGTCAAAATTGCAACCAAAGGTACATTGCTTCAACACTAATAAGGAATATCTAACAATAAAGGCCTATTGCTACTTACTACTAGTAAACTGACAGCGATTACCCACAAACCCACTTGGGCATAAACAGAAGTATTGATTGACACCACTTCTAAGACAGGTTGCTCCGTTGGAACATGGGTTCGGTACGCATGGATTAAGAACTTGATTACAAAATTGAAATGAAGAATAAGTACTAGCTACACAGATGAAAATATCAGTTAGTCTCAACTACATGTGATGTACTGTAACGGATCTAATGTAACCCACTCCACTTACTCTACTGAGTAAATATCACAAGGCATGCCAGCGCCAAACCAGTTTGTACTCCAGCTGGGGTTTGAACCTGAAACCTTCCCGCACACCCATGCATAGACCCAGACTTATCTGTCCGGTCTATACTTAAATGAACACAACAAGCCTATACAGTTGATAATTAATTAGCTGAATGTTACCCACCGTACTTGCTCTACCAGTAAATATCACGATGTATAGAAGCGCCAAAATTTTTTGGACCCAGCTGGGGTTCAAACCCAGAACATACCACATCAAAAGTTTTCCCGTTCAGATCTATACACTAAACTTACTGATAATACCTTTACAACAGTATGTCAACATGAAACAAGTGTTATTATGTCAAAGTGTACAGATTCATTAATTCATTAATAATAATGGAATATTAAGTCAGTATCACAATTCCTGGTAAACGAAAAGTGCAGGTGCAAGGCCATTCAAAAACTTGATTTGTTGTAGGTTTGATTAGTCTGGCTATATTAGAAGATGGGTACAATGTGGACTGGTTAATTATGATAGGTGAGTCCATGAAGATTAGAAGTGTGAGATACAGGAAAATGAGTCAACTCAATTTGGGCTTTTAAGAAGTGATAGACAGAAGTACAAATTGTACTTTTGCATATATACGCTCTATCCAGTTGCCAATGAATTCCTTCAATAGTGTGCTTAATTTGGTAGATGCACTGAGGGAGTAGTGATGTAATTTCTTGCATAATAAGCCCAACACATGCATTCTGGTTCCAAACAAATCAGACCATCATTTCATACAGTTTTACAAACTGCAAAAATAATGACACAGATGACCTTCTCGTCTATTATAAGATGGGGTTATTTTTTAATCATGTAGTTTTGTGATGGTGCTCATTTTTCCTTCAGTTGGGTTCAAGAGTAGAAAATACACATTAGAATTTATTATCCACAGGCTTAACATGTTTGGAACCAGTGGCTCAAAGAATCCTTCACAATGAGGTATTTGCATAAATTATTGTGTGCAACTTCCGCAGCACATACTTCAATGTTGATGGATTCAATAAAAGATACTAAGGCAAAACATACAATCTAAAACGAATATGGCAATAAACCAAGGATGTTGTGAGGAAAGAAATATCCTAAATAGGTTAATAAAAAATGTACTGCCATTGACTTCATTCTAAGGTACTACTTACATATTTCACAATTAGCTCCAGTATAACCATCAGGACATGTGCATTGGTATGATGTGCCAGCAATAGTACAAGCACCTCCGTTAAGACATGGGTCTGGTATACATGGGTTAACTAGAAAACAAAAATACACAGGATAAAAAAGAAAACAACAATTATTACTCTGGTGGTAAAGTCAGCGCAAGTCCATATGGTCATATCTTCAGCCTTTTATTTTCAGAGCAATCAAAGCACCACAACCAAAGCCAACTGCGAACTTCACCAATTTCTGCCAAACTGCCCACTCCATCTATTTCCAGCTGCTGGTATCTAGTCTATTCAACTACATTCGCACAAAATGCGTACACAGCGGTTATCTAAATAAAAGATGCAGTTAGTTCAAAAATGTTTTTACCCAGTTACCTGTTGCAAAATAAATACTGTCGATATTAATTAGCACATGTCATAACCTGCAAGAAATATACTAGTGCATCAACTAAAACTTTGCATATGTTGTGAAGCTTTGTTAACAAAAAGGTACGAAGCACAAAATTCTGACTCAAATTTTGGTCACTGAAACTTTGGCATTAATTTACATGACATTGAAGTTAAAACATTCAACATTTTCATATTCATTATGGCTATTAAGATTTATTGCATGAAAATATGCAAATTAAGAGTAGAACAATAGAGCAACCTTCACCAAGACTTTGGAATTGCTTTCACAATCTACATAGTACTACACATGAGTTACAATCAAACAAAACAATCTACAGGGCACAAACACATATCTTACAATGAAAAATTTGAATAAATAAAAAGTTAAGTACATGTTTCTAGTATTTAAAGCACAATGTTAAGCTTCCTTCTTCCCATATTTCATCTAAGCTTAAAAGCTCCCTTTTCCCATATTTCATCTAAGCTGAAAAGCTAATAATGTGCAAGTTGCAAATATACCTACAATACGGTCCTACAAGCATATTCTAAAATGAAAATGATTTCAAATTTCAAAACATACGGACAAGTGAAAATCACTGAACACAATTCAGGATTTGACCCGTAACCTAAATGGTACAAGTGAAACACTCTAACAATGGTGATGAAATCTTTGCATGGAAACATTTAAGCTTCTACAATTCTAGACATCTATGGCAGGCAGACAGGCCCTCCAAACAAAGATCACTCACTGAAATCTTGGCAATTATCTCCTTTATAGTCAGTAGGGCAGGCGCAGGTGTAAGTCTCGTTAGATGATTTACAGATTCCTCCATTCAAGCAGGGGGATGTTTGGCATGGATCGACTGGATGATGATTAAAATCATGGCATGTTTGGTTGGATAACAATCTAACTAGTGGTTAATCTACTTAAAATGGTCTTGTTATGTTACATTGCTAGTATAGAAATATAACTTAAATGTATGATAAGACTATGTTGTCTTGTCTGATGATTATTGCATAAAGCTAGCATGAAACTCTGTTCTACAAGGCCTGCACGATGCCTGCAGGTCTAATGCAAAAAAATGTGTTTTTTAAAGATTTCAATTAGCATGTACCTAGTAAAAATTAAACAATTCATGTATTTTTCCTCTACTTCTGGCCAAACAATATTTTATGATTTTAGTCAAAAATGTCTCCTAAACTTAAAGCACATTGTTGGCTAACAACATTTTAAAGGGGTGTAAGTGAGCTCTATTGAAACAAGAACTATGTGTTAAATGAAAAAAGAGAAAAGCACGGCCAAAATACTAAAATTGGATTGAAAATAAAAGAGAAGGCTAAATTTTGGCTTTGAAGACATTTTAAAAATAAAAAGAACGCAGAAACCTCTGATTCAACCTTGGTTGATATCAATTTTTCTACAGTTTTTATCAAAAAACACAACACATATTGATTTAACTTACATATTTCACAGTTCATTCCAAAATACCCAAAAGGACAAGTGCATGTATATCTGTTATTTGCCGTAACTTGGCATTGCCCACCATTAGAACAGGGGTTAGGGTTGCAAATATTAGCTGAGGAATAAAAGAGTGCAGTGATGGTTACAGATTATTTGGATTTATAAGATCATTTTGTTAAATATCTTATTTGGTAATGAGCCTCAATGTGGTTATCATTATGCAAATTAGTTACCTTTGGCAAGTAAATAAATTAAATGTTACGTGTTATAGTAGTGAAGAGGCCAAAATTTGGTTAATTATTCATCATGCAAATTAGTTCCTTTGGCTATTTGATAAATTAAAAGTTACTTGTTCTCATGAAGCTACCATTACTGAAGCATTTCAAGACGTAACTCCCTAATATGAATATGGTGTTTCTAGAAGCAAATACGTTGTAATGTTGAAACTAATGGGTAAGATGTGTGCTTCCCAACATGCACTGCTTGCTGTGGGATTGTTTGTTCAGGAAGTTTTATTACAGATGAAACAGCCCTATAGCCGAAAGTGGACCTACGTCATACACAGCACAGTGGTCTAAAAATAACTCATGTTTAACTTGGTGCGCTGTGAAAATAATCAATACTTCTGCCAGACATTCCTTCATTTTCTTTCTTTTTTAGCAAGAAAGAAATCTGTGAAATGATGAGGTGTTTGTCATTTTGTTGTGGTTTGAATTCCAAACATCTTACATGATTTTGAAATCAAAATATTTTGAAAATTTGCTAGAATCAATCAAAATTTCTGAGAGCTGTCACTTTCACCATTGAGTTGAATGGGGAGTCGGCAATTGTTTTCACCACGCTATATCGGACAAAGGTCCTGGATGTAAACAAGATGCCCGGATGTCCACACTTGCCTGTATTTAATTTAGTTGTGCAATCTTGCATCTTGGGCATGTTTCATCACCAACTATTCACATAATTTCCTGTAAAACTAATCCCTAGGCAACAATGCATGATAGGAAACATTAAATTTCTTCTTGTAGATAATACAATCAGCTATTTAACAATTTTAAATAATCATTACTAGTTCTACAGGCATAACTACAGCTTCAAATAAGCATTACTTTTCAAAAAAAGATCTTGAACTATCTGAATATATTTTGATTTTTTTTCTAGACTAAGCTGTCATATTTACATACTTGTCTCACAAAAAGGGCCAGAAAATCCCGGTGCACAAGAACACTGAAATTGCAATGTTCCTATTGGTTGACAGATGCCAGAGTTTAGACATGGATTAGGAAGGCAAGGATTGGCTGTGAAATAGAAACACACAGTTGAACTTCAACCAAATAATATATGGACTCCTTGATCAAACTTGTAGAGTAGGTTGTATTCTATTTGTTTCCCACAAGATATACACTTCCAGAGTCCTACCCACTTGTGCATTTATTATACATTTAATTTTCATAAGGCCACTGGCAAGCAGAAATTTAAACATTATGGTTAGAAAAATATATTACAGTAGATATTGGAGTGCATATAAGAAGTATCAATTTCTTTGTTAACTGATGTCAGTAACGACTGATTTTTTCAATTAATGTGCTTGATCAAAATTATTGTACCACATACATGATATTAATAATATGTCATATATCTGTGTATGATATTTGCTAATAAAGGAAAGGTATAATGTGATGTTAGAGACTCACAAGTTTGACAGTTAGTTCCCGTATACTCATCAGGACATGTGCACTGGTAGCCGTTGTTGGCTACACGTTGACAAACACCACCATTCAAACAAGGACTGGATGAACATGGATCAACTAGACAACAAACAAAGGGAAGATTTGACAGACAAAGATAAACAACGGTATGTGGAAAACAGTAAAGTACTAAATATAAACACAGAGTTTGGTAGTTGTAACTTATGCCCGGTCACAATTACTCTTACAACAGGCTACAAATTGTCATGTGAGTGCAAGAAAGTCCTATCTGCAATTATAGCTGCCATTAATTAAATATAAAATATGGCAGCCATTGCAGATATAACTTTCTTGCATGACAAAATGACATCATGATTATTTGACAGTTTTTTTTTTTTACAAATATGTGTAAATGGTTAAAGGGCATTGGACAAGTTCAACATCATCCCCAATTTTTTCAAACATTTTGGGATTTTTACATATGAAGAGTTAGCAATAATAATGGAACCATACACAATTTTGTCAAATTCAATCCCTATAAAAATTGAAAGTTCATCTTATCAAAACCAAATAAGTAAATTGTTTTACTCATGTTGACGGAAATCCCTATTGATCAAAATAACTAAATTTTCAATCATTATTAATTATCGATTACGCACGAGTGTCGATTACTTGCAGATAAAATTTTGAAATTTTGTCCAGTGCACCATTAAAATATTTTCAGTATGTCATTTGTCAAAACACTGTTGCAAGGGTAATTATGGCCAAAGCTTAACTAATCAAATTTTTGAATTATTTTAACATTTTTAGTGTATCATTTAGAAAGTTTACTTTAGTATTTGTAGACATACTTGTCTCTATCTCACAAAATGGTCCGGAGAATCTTGGTTCACAAATACACTGAAACTGTGATGTCCCAATAGTCTGACAGGTTCCAGAATTTTGACATGGGTTGGGTAAACATGGGTCATTAGCTGGGATTGACAATAAGGTAAACATAGCAATGGATAAGTCGGAATACTACAATTATTTAAGTTACTTAGTGTATTTAGGGGAGACAAATATTGAAGTAAGTGGAAGATTCTATAAAAATTGGTAGATTTTAACGGGTTCGCCGTCGGACAAGTTTTGAACTGTCAAGCTTTCGTCAGGAGTAGCTCTGACTTCTTCAGGACAAATACTACTATGCAATTGTTTAAATAAATTTTGAGAAAGGCTTTTACGACAGGAATTCATAACAACTGGTAGATTTTAATTTTAATGGGTTCGCTGTCGGACAAGATTTGAACTGTCAAGCTTTTGTCAGGAAAAAATTATTTAAAAAAAAAAAAAGATTCTATAAAGTATCATAAATTCTAGTGAGGACCAAAGGCAGATGTTGATTTCACTATTCACATATGATTGAAACATTAACATTGGAATGTAAAATTAAGCTTTCACTGGATTGGTAACACATAAATCTAACCAAAATAAAATATAAAATGAAGTTTTTCTGTTTTCCTGAGTAAAGTTGAATATTTAGAATTGTAAAAAATGGCCCTCACTTTTTTGTCAGTCCGTAAAATTAATTTAATAACATGGTAGTGAATTTATATGATGTTAGAGACTCACAAGTTTGACAATTAGTTCCCGTATATTCCGCAGGACACATGCACTGGTAGCCGTCATTGGCTACACGTTGACAAACACCACCATTCAAACAAGGACTGGGTGAACATGGGTCAACTAGACAACACAGGGAAGATATGACAGACAAAGATAAACAAACATAGTGCAAAAATGACTTCATTACAAATTTGATGTTTATTTAAATATTTTGAATCATTTTTAGGTATGTTAGATAAAAAGTTTGCTATTTCAATGTAATGTATTTCAATCAAAAATGATAAAATTTGTCATACTTGTCTCCATCTCGCAAAATGGTCCAGTAAATCTTGGTTCACAAATACACTCAAACTGTGATGTCCCAATGGCCTGGCAAGTTCCAGAATTTTGACATGGATTGGGTGAACATGGGTTATTAGCTAGGGATGAAGGTGAGGTAAACATATATTTGGATAAGTTAGTGCCTAGTGTTGGTTTGAAAAATTAACGATTATACTTAATGTATTAAAAGTGGAAAGAACCATGCATGGGAAGGTGATATATTAGATTGGTCATTAATTAAGGATTAAGTGCAGTTCTGTGTTTTATTATTCATATTATCAATCAATTCTGATATAGCAAGCACATTCCTATTTTGCTTATGCCTTGTCATTTTAACTTACCTGGGAAAATGTGAAAATTTGTCCCCTGACAAATAAATAATGAATCATACAATTTTACCCTTGCACTTTTTCAAACTTTTTTATTTAAAGCCTCCTTTATTCAGTCTCCTGGACAAATTGAACCTGTGATGTCTCGCATCCCAATCTCATGTTCACTGCAGCAATCAGCCATGGGGCAACTGCTGCTCTGGCATGATAAATCTAACATGGGTTTATGATGAATTTGGACTAAGGCAATCTTATTAATTTTCTGGTGAGATTCTATGATGTTATTGTTACTATAGTGCTAAATTCTGATACATTACTGTCGCCGTATAGTCAGGTTTGGAATCAAAGTATGATGTGTGCTATATCAGAACTTTTGAGTACAATTAAAACCAGGGATTAAAACAGTGCAATAGGTAAGTTAAAAAAAACCTGAGGAATTCTGTTCTCCAAAGTTGAGTTAAATATAAATTTGTTAAATGAGGTTTCACTTAATATAAATGTGTTAGTATGTATTCCTTCTTAATCACATGGTGGTGATTAATTCAGTGTTAGAGACATAAATAAAAGGATTCTTATAAATAAAGAAAGAAAATGATTAGTTACATACGTATCTGGCAGTTGAGGCCAATATACTGAGGTGTACAGGTACAGCGGTATCCATTGCCATCTATCACACATACTCCAGAATTTTGACATGGGTTAGACACACATGGGTTGACTGTTGTTGATATCACAGGAGAAAACGAACAGAAAAACATAGAAAGTGGATGGTAATGGATGACTTCTAACTTTGAATTTATTGAAACCAGGGGCTATTTCACTTAACATTTAGTGATGATCGCTAACCCTTGTTATGATCGCTAACTCAAAAAAGATCGCTAAATAATTGTTAAAAATGCTTGCTATTTAGCGATTATTTTTTGAGCTAGAGATCGAAACATGGTTAGCAACCATTGCTTAATGTTAGTGAAATCGGCCCCTGCTAGTACAAAATGAGCAAAAGGTTTCAAATTGTATGTTTTGAGTTAATTTCTCCTAAAATTGGGGAATAAAAATTCAAGACCTGTTCAATATCATATTCTTTCATATTATAGTGGCTTCCAAACATTAGGTGAAATTATTCCAAATACTCTTGTCTTGATTCCTTTATGACAAACATTTGTAAGAAATATAGTTTTAAGGTATCACAATGTCAAACTCACATATATCACAAGTTGGTCCATCATACGGAGGCGGGCAGATACATTGATAACCGTTGTTGTCGGACCTTTCACATACGCCACCATTTAAACAGGGATTGAGTGCACATGGGTTAGCTGAGTAACGAAAACGTACAGTAATGGTGAAACAGGAAAATGAAAGATAGAATATATGGTTCTAATCTTAAGGTAGAATTAAGATACATAAATACAATTAATAAGTGAAAGGTTAAGATGTGTCTTGGGCATTAAAATGATTCAGAACAGAAGATTGAATGGGAAACATACAGATATTAAGAAATTATGGAAAGAGAGTTTTGTCAAAACATTAAAAAATATTTGAAATTGAACAAGACTCTGGATCCTCTATAATTTCAATTTGTGCATAACATTTTACAGTTAAATTTAGTTTACGAGAATCTGAAATAGCTTTGCTTCCAATGAGAGGGTTTTTTCCCCGAGTGGACTCTCATAAAAAATACCCCCGGCTTTAGCGAACAGAAGTACAGAACTGACAGAATTTTAAGAATTTCAGTAGCTTCAATCTATGAGCATAATGGAATGGCTACTTGATAACAAAAGATAAAAGATAAATATTGCAGGCAAACATTTGAACCAAGGATCCTTTTTTTGTAATAATATTCAGAATCAACCAATCAAATCGATGGTGATTTTCCATGTGTGTTTGCTAAAACATTCATATTTAACTGGTCTAGTCTTTGCCCATCTACATTCATGGTATTGTCTCAATAATATAATCAACCTAAGTGATATATCAATTAATATTTATCCAATAACCTACGTGTCTGGCAGTTAATTCCAGTAAATTCAGGGGTACAGTCGCATTCATAATCATTAGGTCCAACTTGTCGACAGGTTCCAGAGTTCTGACATGGATTACCAAAACATGGGTCAACTAAAGAAAGGAAGACAAAGTATTAACATGTACACATTATGATGACAAACAAAAATGAGAAAACTAGACGTTGGTTTATAAACATGATCAACTAAATAATTCAAGACAAGGTGTTTACATATACTAGTAAATATGACAAAGAAAATTACAGTTTTGATGTGGACTGGCAAAAACATATATTAAATAAATAAAGGTGAATGCAGGTTAAATGTGTACCAATAAATGTGTAAAACAGAATTAGTGATGATGCTTTTTCATATTATAATAGAGCATTATTATTAATGTGAGTTTTAAAGGACTGATTATTATCAATATGAGTGTTTCAAAGAGAGGACGGTAGTTGTGGCAAAAACCATAACTTTACTGTAATATGAAATAAAATAGCATTACAACAGCCAAATGCAAAGGCCATAATGCATGCGACACCAGTCTAATTTACTCCTCTTTTTTAAGCGCTTACCATGCAAATCTCACATTTTTGGTGTTTTTGTAAACTGATGTCTTCATAAAAATGTACAATACACATTAGGCCTAATACACATAATGCATCTTCAAAGTACCGTAAATACGGGAGTTTCTGCATGAACAACCGTATTGCTAGTTGTGCGCATGACGTCATCTGAAACCCCGGATTAACAGTACTTTCAAGATGCATTATGGAACATACAAAGGCGGTCTATTATAGGAAAGAAATTCAATGATGGTAATAAATTACCGTATCTACTTGTCCAATTCAACTACTGATTTTCAGAATAGATGTTACCATTATTGTTGAGTTCTTTCATACCAGTGTGGCGAAACTTGTTAACACACTTGGATAATATGTTTGTTATAGAATATGATTCCCCAAACTTTTGGAAGTGAGGGAATTTATACATTTCAAGAATTTGTCAGATGCAAATCGTTGAATTGGACGAGTGGATACCGTATTTTGTTAATCTAACATAATTGTATACGTAAGTAAGATAATATGTTAGAATTTTAGGATAGACTTTAAGAGACATACTGCATGGACTACAGAGCTTTGGTGCTCTCAACAACCCCATGTACATTATATTCAGAGTATTTTGACTCTTCCAAGTTAGTGTTTAAGGTCTTGCAGATTTAGTGATGACACGTCACATCCAATCTGAAAATAAGAATGGTTTAACTATTCCCTCAAACCTTCAAATTTATTTTATTTTTCATAAAATACAACACTTACAAGTCTGACAGATGATACCAGAGTAGCCACTGAGACATGCACACACAAAATTATCTCCACGCTCTTGACATGTTCCACCATTTAAGCAAGGATTGGGGTCACAAGTATTCACTGGTGAGGTCAATGGTGCAAAGGTCAAATGTTCAGAAGAAAGTGCAAGAAAGTATACATATGAAATGAAAAATATTATGTGCATAAAATAGGTTAAGAATTATAAATGTGAAATAAAGATACAATGAAAAGTGTACAGGTATACAGATCATAAGTATGTGAATGATATCTAATTTGTCTTAGTGAGAATCTCCTTAACAAAATCACAATAAATCACAATTTAGGAACAATAGTCTTGAAAAAAAAAACAATAACATAATATGGTCATTTCTATTTTTGGTAATCTATTCTCATCACTTGATGAAACAGGATTGAATTCATTTTCTTTTACCTAACTTAGTCCTAAACTGGATCCTTGTTTACCTGAACTATATAATGTCATTTTAGAATTGTGTTAACTTAAAATCAAAATCTATATACTTTAATAAAATATTGTGTTCAAAAATTTGTATTAATATAGTAACAGACCACTCACCGTCAATATTTTCACACCTACGCCCATTAAATCCATTCTCACATGAACAAGTAAAATCATCACCGTTGACATCACAAACACCACCATTTTGACAAGGGATTGCTGTACATGGGGTGACTATGAAAAGACAAAGGGTGGATGGGTGGGTGAGGGGATGGTGATTGGAAATAGATACACATGATACACTTTAGGGTACAAAGATATTACAATATAAAGTGTGTTTCACCATAGAAACTGGTTACGCATTGGCCAAGTGTAGTCACAATACCAATTTATTTCAAAATTTAGTCCAATACCACTTACAGAATAAAATTAATAATAATCAATTCAAAAACAGATACCTTTAATTTTGAGAAACAGGGAAACACCCTTGATATTGATTTGGCTGCCCATAAAAACCAAGGGAAATAATTGAAATATTTTTTAATATTTCAATTATTTCCCTTGGTTTTTAAAAGTGTTTTAATTTTATATTTTGTCAATGTTATTTTGACACACTTAGGAATCATTTTTGTCACATATGACTATTTAATACAGCTATCACATATCCCTTATCAAAAAAGCAATAGTCTTAGATTGAGAAAATGACAAAAGCCAAGAAGATCTGATAGTGTTATCCTCCAATCAGAATTAAGTTTCACACAAAGTACAAAATAACCTACTCTGAACAAAACATACAAAAACAAGATCTACAAATAATATTAAGGGCAACTTTGAAACTCAACCGTCAGTTGACCACCATTCTGGGGTCAATTTCACTAACATTAAAATGCATCGTAAATACTTTGTTAGACTGGAATCCTTCTTTAACAAAAGAGCACCTAATGGCTCTTTGTAACGTTACAAGGGTTGGAATTTTTCTATACGTATCATGTATGTACCTAACGATGCATCGTTTGCTTAAGAATGTTCTTACGTCTTAGTGAAATCTTATTCCATAGTAGCAATGATACAATGGAACTATAAAGTGTTAAAAATGGCATTTACATTTTAGTAACAGCGGCCCCTGGTTGATTGCTATTATTCTGAACAATGGCAACCATCAACCACTGCTTCTAGGCGGTTCTGTCGATGAGTTTTGAAGTGAGCCCATTCAATGGATATTAAACAAAAAATGTTCTTACTTTGGCAATTTTGTCCAGAATATCCAGGACGACAGTTACATTGATAAGTATTTCCCAACAATATGCAGGCTCCGTTATTTTGACATGGGTTAACTGTGCAAGGGGTGACTGAAACAGAGTAGGTGAAAATGAGATTTAGTAGGTTATAATGACCACTTGCAATATTTTTGCAAGACAGATTCCACAAAAATTTACTAAAAATGAATTTCTATCCAATTCACAATCCTGGGTAAAGAAAGGGGGAAAATACTTCACTCGACTTAAGACCATATAAAACATTTTTAGTTAGAACAATAACTAAGTGTTCTTACTTTCACAGTTTTGTCCAGAATATCCAGGAAGACAGTTACACTGATATGTATTCCCTGCCACTATACAGGCTCCATTATTTTGACATGGGTTAACTGTGCAAGGGGTGACTGGAACACAATGGATGGATGAAAAGTGAGATTTAGTGCATTAGGAATTAAAACAAAACAAACACTCATGGTGAATTTCAAATGAACCATGTTACATAGATATACCAATAATGAATAAATAATAATTTTTATGAAAACTCTTCGGGTACAGAAAAGGGAAAATATTTTCTATTAATTGATTCAAATTGTATACAAAAATAAATCATCAAAATTTAAATGTTTGATCAGAGCATGCTATAATTACTAATATTTCTTACTCCAATTAAAAAAAACCATTTTAATTCAAGTTGCTACAAAAACCATGCATTCTTACTTTCACAGTTTTGTCCGGAATATCCAGGAAGACAGTTACATTGATAAGTATTTCCTGCCACTATACAGGCTGCGTTATTTTGACATGGGTTAACTGTGCAAGGGGTGACTGAAACAAAATGGATGGATGAAAAGTGAGATTTAGTGCATTAGAAATTAAAACGAAACAAACAGTCATGGTAAATTTAAAATGAAGCATATTTCATACATATACCAAGAAGTTATCATGGACTGGAGTCGGTTCGAGAAAAGCTATTCAAGGATAATAGGTGTTTCTTTTGTTCCATCAATACAGCCTACTTGAATTTTCTATGTTATAGCGTGTCGGCGGTTAACTTTGAAAACAACCATGTTATATTTAATCCGTTTATAACACAAAGAAGCATGATTTAAAACAAAGATATGACAAAAGTCCACTCCAGGGCACTTTGTGATCAGAATAAATGAAAAGCGGGTGGTTTTACAAGTATTTTCATACCAAACTGATTAGCGTACGATAGCGTACAGTTAAGATATTTGTAATTGAAACGGGCAGCTCTAGTCCATTCGGTATATGTTTGCAA
>JXSR01S040831.1:0-13368 GCA_000969725.1 Ophiothrix spiculata | reverse complement strand
CATAGGGACATAGGGTTTTCGGGGGGTTTGCATCAAACATGAGGAAAAGTAACAACCTTTAACTTTGTTTATCAAGGTTTGTATGATTTTTTATAATGAAGATCATATTTATCAAGACAAAACCACAAAATAAATATTTCAGAATTGTATTTTTTTTAATTTATTGCGAGTTAAAGTAGCGGGACACCAAAATAGACACTTAGCGAAGAACCACCCATTTGCTGAATAACACTTACAATGCTTTAACTAAAGCTAACATTGATTTAACTAATATTCAATTGTATGCAATATTTTCTCTCCATTAGAGAAAAAACGTCAGAGTGACTATCGCGAGCAAATGTCTCTAGGGCTAGGCTAATGTCTTTGGATGCCAAGCCTAAGGTGGTACTAATAAACTACATTGAAATTTCTGATACTACATTGAAATTTGCAGGCATGAATGCTCTTGACCAGTTGAATTTAGACGATATTGTATAAAAAGGCTGAGGACAATAAAACCAAAGATCAGTGATGGGCCTATATAATGGTATAAGATTAATAAAAATCATGGAAACATGAGATACGCATATGAAAGTAAAGCAGTTGCAACGTTACTTACTGCACTATATATATGTTGAAGAATCTCTTTCAAAGAATCTACATGAAGACTTGTGTTAGCTATGAACTTGAGACCACTGGGTGTTTCATAGAAATGGAGTTTATATGCATTTGTGCAGAAATTGGTGAATCCGTCCTTGCTGTTAGATAGAAGAGATCAAGTTAAGGTAAGTAAAAGGAAGATTAATTATAAAATATTGCCTTCACTATTTGATAACAATTTTAATCCTAATGCAGATCCTAGTCTAATGCTAGATTTCCCTAAAATGTTCAATTTTTGATCAATAAAATGGAATTTGGCATGATATTTGTATGCTTTCAAGGTGTAAAGTTTTGGATTCGAACAACATCAAAAGCACACGGTAATGTTATAAGTGTTCGTCTCTCTAAAGGAAATTATAAAGATAACCTTATTCACATTAGACATATCAAAGGAAATTATAAAAGATAACTTTATTCACATTAGACATATCAAATTTCAACAAACCAAACATTTTAGTGATTTATTCGTGATTTCTCATCCATAATGTTTAGTTGTACAGATTGCAGGGAATATAAATTGTATATTTTTGAAGCATGGTCCATTTTTTTCAAAATTTCATTTTCAGTGTCACATAAAAGATGACCACTAAGAGGTTTTAGTTGCTAATAATTTCAGCTGAACTGATGAAACCATTTTCATTTATGACCAGTTTTTTGTTACTGTAGTTAATTATGGTTACCATAATTAGACACATCTCCAAATGGAATGTATAACACAGTAGAGAAACATGAAATATATGAAAAAGACAAGCATGTTAATTTTCCTAACAATTTTGTCTTGAGCAAGACAAAATCACCATCAATGAACATTTGAAAGAAAAGCACTTCAGATTGTGATTTCCTCACGAATCTGGAAGTCCTGGAAAGAATATATTTAATACTTTTTGGCTTGATTCACCTAAAAAAAAACATATTTTTGTATGAGACTTTCAAGATAATTAAAGGATACTAATCCACTGGTGACATCCGGTTAACAAATGATTTGATGGAGAATATCATGCCATACATCAGTTTGAATTCCTGTAAGAAAGAAAAAAATCAAGATCAACATGATCAATCATTTGTTTCTGTAAATAGTTAAATATAGCTCTTAGCTCTACGAAAAAAGAGTTGATGTTAATTCATTGATAAATTCTCTATTTCAAGTGTGAAATTCTAAAGTTATTGTGAAATAAGGTACTGTATAAGTGGTATTTTCCGCACTACATTTACTTTTGCACTTTTGCAAAATTAATTTAGCACGAAAATAAATGTACCACGAAAATTACTGTGTATTGAAACAAAGGAAGTTCCATACTCGGCCAATGTTCACTTGCGTGAAAATAAAAACTGTGCGAAATTGGCTGTGCGCGAAAATTACTGAGCGCGAAAATATTGGCGTTTACAGTACTTTCGATGATTTTCCCTCAATATTCAATAAAACGTATAAGAATGCTAATTTTTACATGTAGTAAAGAAATAAACTTAATTGGACTCATCTGATACACGCTCTATTACTTAGATATCAAGGCTATAATCAAGGAACAAGTACACATGCAGTTAATATTCTCCTATAAATTGAATGATCTTCAAAGTTCCAACCCAAACACACACTTTCCTACTCACTGGTGATCAAGCAAATTCCATTATTTTAATCCAACACTGAAACGTGAGTGTAGGAGGAGCAAGGAGCTGTAGAGAGAAAAGATTATCAATTCACAATTGACATGATCGAACAGATGAATGGTGCCCAAAGGATTTGTCAATTCAAACAACTTTTCTTCCTGTAATTGTAGAACCGAGATAATCTATACATATGTAAGACGCTTTGCTGTAGTGGCGTAACCAGACTTTTGATATTGGTGGTGCACAATTTTTTTTTTTTTTAATGTTCAGCTATAACGATAACCCCTACTAATGTTATGACAGCGGCGTTCACCAACCGACGAACACGGCGTTCGGCGACCGACAAACGAAATATTGGTGGTGCCTGTGCACCGGTGCACCACCCCTGGTGACGCTGCAGCTTTGCTGAACTGTTAGATTACATATTTAGTCCATTTCCAAATTTCTCTTTTCTAAAGAGAAGCACATTTAGTCAAGTATAAACTGCCACATACATATTTTTTACCATGAACATTTATAAGAAAATGGCATATTACCATACACATTTTAATACAAGAAAATGACAAAGGTCTTATTTTAATGGAAGCTTTAAAACATGATCTGTTTCTGTGTTTCTAAATATATTTAATATACACACACAAAAAATTCAAAAATATACACCACAACTTGTAATACATAGCACTTACTTCATCCTGTGAAATGCCAGACTGTTTTTTCCTATTCCACTCTTGATAGTATAAGCATGTCCCATTACGATCAAAAATGTATAAATTGAAGATGGTCATTCTGAGCTGGTAAAATTACTACCTGAAAAAAAAGACATTCAAATAATTGGAATTAGATGCCATAGCTTAAATATAAACATGATATAAGGATGTGCAGACAGCACATTATGCAAATTTCTGACTTACCACTTGTAATATCATTACAAAAAAGATGTACACATTCATTCACTATAAACCCCCTAAAGCAACCCTTCTTTAAGTTTTGGCTCAAAAGTAGATTTGAGTTAAAATAGTTTATGCATATTTTGTCTACACTAGTCTTGTTTTCTGAAGAAGCAAATGCACCATATACACACATGTGGCCATGCGTTTTGAACTGGACCTATAAATAGGTGGAGATGTCACATCTGCGCGAGGAAACTGATATCATTTTGCTTTTTTTCTATAAAAATACACCATGTATATAGGCAAATAAGGTCTTAAATTAAAGCTAAAACATTTGGGATCATGCTTGAAGCGAAACAAGAGCCAAATTTTATTTAAAATTCCACTTATTACCAGTTGATTACCTGTCAATCAACGAAATTGCTGCGTGGAGGAGGATCAGGATCAGGAGGATCAGGATCAGCAAATTTGGCTTTTTAGTGAAATATGGAGAAAGTACATTAGGTATAATAAGTAAAATGATGGTAGATGTTTGCAACTCATATGACATGCTATTTGCATAAAAAAAAATTGTTATTTTGTTTTTTTAGTAATCAATACCATCATTAATTAAAATATGGTCGCGCGCCACAAGTCAAAATTCCAAGAAAATGCATCGTTGTGCATTTAAAATGTCATAACTTTAAAAATATTCACCCTACCCTATGAAAAGTATACATTTCTAGAAAGCTTTTTCTTCAAGGAATCCAAAAATGGTATTGTTGTAATGGTAGGGGTATGTATGAAGACACTATGGTTGAAAAAATATCAAATAATTCACAAAAATGTGAATTTGAGAAAACCTTTGCGCAAAATATGTTAAACTTTGTAAGGGAACTTAATGTCATATATGAATAGAAAGTTGTGTTTCTGAAGAATTTAAATATGCAAACTAAAAGTTAAGTGGGAAGTACCAAATTTCAGAAATACATTCTTCAAAAATTTTACTTTTTTGAAAAATTGTTGGTACTTTTCTGGTACATAACTCCTCTGTGTTACACCCCTTGTCATTTTAAGTTGCATTTTTGAATTCTGCAGGAAATATGCTTTAAGAAAATGTATACTTTTATGTACCTAAGGTGTAAGGTGTAGCTGTTATAAACAAATGAATTATGAAACATGCGGTTTTTAGTTTGACTATTTTTACAAAAAGGTGTGACGCATAAACGGCCCACCTTAAAACGCATGGCCATGTATGAAGGGGTATAAAAAAGGTTTAAAGATCACCCAGAAGAAAACAAGCTACGTCGATGAACTTTTGTCACTCGTCCTTGTTTTTTTTTTTTTTTTTTTTTTATTACACTTTAGAGGAGTGATCCTCACGGGTATACCCAACAGTGATAAACACTCTACAAGGGGTACCCCTACAATGACCAGACATGGGGTTGGGAACAATCAGGGGTAGAATACCCTACTCTTTACGATACTGACTGCGATTACATGTACAGGTGTGACATTATATACATTGTGGTGCAAAAATTATGTCAATCATGGCAATTATACTTTTTTTATACAGGTGTCGATAAATGTCAACAACTTGCCTCCGCTAACTAGTGGCGTGATTAAATCCCTAAATTTGAAGGGTTACATCCTAATAATTCTATGATGATACGCCCAAAGTTTAGAAGTTTGATGTACCATAATATAGGCTAAGATCAGTAGCCAGATCTTCTCTTTCCATTGATCAATAACAAAATCATGGCAATTGGTCAATAAATGACATCACAATGACGCAATTAATAAAGAATGGCTGACCTAAAAATGTTGATTTTTAGCAAAATACAATGCGGATTTTTTGACTAATAGAGGACCTCTATAAAGTCGGCCTGTGGACTGTCAGTTTTGGAAAAATGTGTTTCTTTGCACAGTGGCTATGTAAAGATGACTTAAGGATCACATAATAAATGGGTGTATTTCTTCTTGGTGATCTTTAAAACTTTTTGATACCCCTCATACTTTCCCATACTTATACAATGTACATTTGAATTAAATTCAGGATCCTGAAATTGCCATAACTAAAAAAGTATGCGATTTGGGGTCAATTCATTTGGAGGGTGTCAATTTCTGCCAAAAACAAACCAGTCAGTCAAAAACTCATTGAAAAAGTCATTGGTAATAGGTGGCACACTGTTGGTAAGGGTCGAATGCCCGACGACTCGCCCAATTGCAAAGACGCCCCAACCTACAAAGTTACCCACAAATTATTAAGTCGCCCAAATACAAAGTCACCCCAAATCACACCCCAGTGGTAGCAATCAAAGTGGTAGACTATGATATTTAATTTGTCATAAATTAAGCTGTATGGTAACAGGAAACTTTAACTTTCGTTTCTTAAATCTCAAACTGAAATTCAGTATAAATACCCGTTGTCATGTTTGTGTGTTGCAGCACGCATATTTGATAAATATGATCATTTCTTGGGACAAAAATGACTGTTTCTCAGAAACGAAAAGTGCAAGTTTAACAAAACATTGAACAATGGATTCCTTGTGATCCTTTAAACCATTAAACATGTTCTATGAAGTAAAATATTGACAAGTGAGATAGAAAATGACAAAAGACTGGATTTTTTGTTCAAATTGTGATCATTTTATTTTATCGCAATTTTGGCCAAAGCAGTTGAAATTTTCGATTGATTTTTAATTTTATTTTTGTAGATTTGTGGTCAATAGCCATCAACTCAACAAACTAGTGTGTGATGAGCATGTTCTGAAACTATGACCCCCTATAGCCCACCCCTACTTATAACCAAAATATATTGGACAAGAAAAATAATTGTTTCACTTACAAATGTTAATTATAGTATCCTGGTCTGGGGAAACACTTGTCAGGGTTATTTAGATAAGATACTTAAACTTCAAAAATGGGCAGTAAGAGCAATCACATGTAGCCATTATCGGTGCCACTCTGCTCCTCTTTTTCAAAAATTAAAAATCCTCAACATTTATGATACATACAAACTCGAAGTGGGTATTTTAATTGTAATCTTCCGTTAGCTTTTAAACATTTTTTCACCAAACAAAGTGATTTGCACAATTATTCAACAAGATATAACGATAATTATACTCTAACCAAAAACCGATTAGTTTTCTCTGATCAAAGTATAAAAACATCTGGCCCTATTATCTGGACATCTCTTGACTTAAAAATAAAAGATTCCAAATCTGTGACACATTTTAAAAACCAACTTAAGTATCACCTCTTATCAAAATATTAGTTTATTTTTATATTTGGAGCATAGTTCAGTTTAGTAGAAGATACATGTAGTGTATGATATTTTGTTTATAATATTTTGTATTTTTGTTGTAACACTGTTTGGGTTGTGATCATGCCCCCATATCTCTGTTCTGTTTTAATATTTTTTAATTGTCGTTGTATATAGATATGGAAAATAAATTTGATTGATTGATTGTGTGCGGTCAAGATGTATATCAGACCATAATGATTGCATAAACATTCCGGAATGTTGTTACAAACAGTTATATGAATGTGAAAAATTTGATAAATTGTGATGGCAATGACGTTCTACATTAATTTGTACACACATTTAATTGAATGGGAAAGTCATTGCCATAACAAGACAATTTATCTTAATTCATAAATAGTTGCTAGGCACACATTTCTAGCAAAACTATTTGTTTTATCTCTGAAACACATGCACAAAACATATTTGACATTTCATGTATTTAGCCTATTTACTTAACAATAGATTGCAACATTTATGCACGTAACATTGTGACAGAGATTATGTAAAATGTTATGGTGATTACGTTACGGTAGATTATGAATTTGATTAAATAACAAACTTTATCGCCTGACCTGAGCTTGCACACATTAGATCAAAATTGAAAAATAATTCCAGCGTCTTAACATTCAGAACCGTTCGGCGATCACAATGAATAATGATCACAAATTGTCTTGTTATGGATAAAACAAATAGTTTTGCTAGAAATGTGTGCCTAGCAACTATTTATGAATTAAGATAAATTGTCTTGTTATGGCAAAATTACAATTTTCCAATGTCACTGTGAACAAGGTTTTAAAGCATTTAAAGAAACTTGATATAAACAAAGCTACTGGGCTTGATAATATAAGTTCTCGTTTGTTAAAAGCAGGGGCGGTGCCTTTGTCAGTTCCTTTGACTCATATTTTTAACTTAAGTTTGCAAACTGGTGTTGTTCCATCAAAATGGAAAATTAGCAGGGGAACACCATTATACAAAGATGGTCCACGCACAGTTGTTGGTAATTATCGACCCATCTCTGTCATACCTGTTGTTATGAAACTCCTTGAAAGGATTGTTCATGATCAATTTTATGAATACTTGTCATTGCATAATATGTTTTCAAATGAACAGTCAGGCTTCAGACCCAAACACTCCACTCAGACCACCCTTCTTGAGGTCTCAGATTACATTTTAAAAAACATAGACGCTGGTCATCTTGTTGGTGCCGTGTTTCTGGACCTCAAGAAGGCGTTTGATACTGTTTGCCATCCTATTCTTACTAAGAAGTTACAGAGTTTTGGAGTGATGGGACTGGAGCTTGATTGGTTTGATTCTTATTTATCTGATAGGAAACAGATAACAAAAGTTGGTACGGCCACTTCCGAAATGGCAAGTGTAAATTTTGGTGTCCCACAGGGTTCAATCCTAGGTCCTCTTCTATTCACACTGTATATAAATAGCCTGCCAACAATTGTGTCGCATTGCAAAGTTAATCTCTACGCAGATGATACTGCATTATTTTATGCTGGCAAATCAGCTGATGAAATTGGTGATAAGCTTTCTGCAGATATGAGCAAGATTGCAGTGTGGATGGAAGAGAACAGATTGACCCTGAATGCATCTAAAACTAAGGCCATGTTATTTGGTTCTCATTTTAAATTGCATAATTCCTGTCCTTTGAATGTGTACATCAGGGATACTCCTGTTGAAATTGTTCCTTCTTTCAAATATCTTGGTCTTCATTTTGATTCAACACTATCTTGGAATGTCCATGTTGACCATGTTACTAAGTCAGTGTCAAAATACATAGGTCTTTTTTACAGAATTAGGAAGTACTTATCGCAGGAAAGTCTCAAAATCCTTCATACATCTCTTTTGTTGCCTAGAATCGATTATTGTGACATTGTATGGGGCAATTGTACAAAACATCTCAGGGATAGAATTGAGCGCCTTCAAATAAGATCTGCTAGGGCAATCCTTGGTGTACCTGTTCGAACAAATTCTATTTACTTGCGTAAGAAGATGGGTTGGGATACCGTGGAAGCACGTAGAATGTATCATCTTAGTCTTTCTGTTTTTAAATGTCTTTCTGGACTTGCTCCCTCTGGTATGTGCAATTATTTTACTTATGTTTCCGATTGTCATAATTTGAAAACCAGGTCCAGTACCATGGGTAAGTTAAGACCAATTAAACCTAGGTTAGGGTATGGGAAACGTACGTTTCATTACAGGGGGGCCTCCACTTGGAACAATCTAGACAGTGCAATAGTTCATCCAATGCCAAGGACTCTGGGGATCTTTAAAGCAAACTATCAGGCTAGAAAATAACACTTGTTTGTGTGTAATTATTGTTTCGCATTGTACCCGCTTATTTTAACTTTTTAATCCGTAAAATGTGTGTGCTAATTGAATTATTTAACGATTGATATTTTGAATATATGTGCTCTATAGGCCCAACTTACAGCTTGCATGTGCCCCGATTTATTTTGTGGAATTTGAAAATGTGTGTAAATGTATGGTATTTTATATAGGTCAACCTTTTTAAATTATGGTATTCTATTGTGTAATTAATATATATATTTTTATGTAAATGTAAATTTAAGGAGATTGTATTTTTAATATATTAAGTATTGTTGATGTTTTATGTAACTGGGCCATGTGGAAGAACAGGGGGATACTTAAATTTCCCCCTGAACATGGACCCAGTATAAAGAAGAAATAAACAAACAAACAAACAAACAAAAATAAAGGTATGCACCTACAACAGGAGTAAAAGGTTACAAAGTTTAAAGTTGAGGTTTACTTGAGAAATTGAATACTTTTTCCCTTACTACGAATCTAAGCACTCTATCACATATTCTACTTGCGGAGTTATTACATAGATAGCATTAGGCCTAGTAGTATTTTTCTCCAGTCGTTTCCAAATACGGTCGTTACGGACGATATCATCGTGCGGGACAGAAAATTTGCACTACGTTTATTGAAATAATTTTAATAACATTCTGATGAAATATAGATTTCTCAACAAATGTTCTACTTAGTTCATCATAATTTATTCATTCAATGCATATTTGTATTTTCAAATTGTTTACCACGATATCAGAGCAAAGTAAAGTTTTACTGAGTAGTGGGACATCGTTTTTTAGGGGGGTTGTTACATTCTAGAAACACCTAACTTGAAAAATAAACAAGTATGTTTAGCAATTAAACACTTTTAAAATATTGTGTAAGTGATGTTCCTCAACCACCGACAAAAATGTGTTCAAACAGACAAACCAACGCAAATTTATCTATAGGCATGGTAAGTAAGGGGACAGAAATTACCAACTTACCGGCAAACTGCCCCAAAATGTGTACTTTAATTGTCTTGATGAAGCATAAATTTGTTAATTTTAGGTGATTGTTTTATTGTTTACATAAAAATGATTGTCAATTTTCACAAGTTTATGTTGTTTGGTAAATTCCTTGTCCTTGACCTTGACAACCATGCCATGGCCTATAAGAGTACACTTATGTACATTTCCCAAATTTTTCATGATGCGAGTTGACAGTTGTTCAAATTGACACTATTCTGTTGGACGCACTGATGTCACAGACTAGAATGCTGTCCTCTGTCTCTGATTGGTCAATCGAGGCTGTTCCATGTTACTCCCTGGCGTGAAACATTGCATTGGAGGTCAATGAAAAAGTCTACAAAATGTACATTTTCAGCTAAATTAATTTTTGTATCAACCCCTTTCTTTGATATTGTTCAAAAATGTGTCCTTCAACTTCATTGTAAGAAAAATTTAAAGAATCAGAGCGGAAACATAAAATATTTTGGAAATATTAGTTCACTCCATAGACATTGCACAGTAAGTTTCACGCCAGTAACAAGGACTGAGTACGCCAAATTCAATAACTGCGTCCGACAGAATAAAGTGAAAGTCCCTTATTTTGGAACTAGTCCTTGTTTTTCTAAAAACGAGGAGGCTACTCGTTTTTCCAAAAACGAGAAATAAAACGAGTTGTCTCGTTTTGTTTCTCGTTTTTGGAAAAACGAGTAGCATCCTGACCTTGTTTAGAAAAACAAGGACTCCAAAACGAGGGATTTTCACTTTACACAAATACAGTGTGAGACTTTGAAAAAATGGCAAAATTAACCATTGAGTCTATGGAGCCCAGTAAGTCCATATTCATGTTAATTATACGAGTAAGTCTACACGAACGGAAAAACTGTAATTTAATAGGCAGGAGCAGTGCTTGATTTTAAGGGGTTTTACTTGCACAAATGCAAGTAAAATTTGCTCTGTGCAAGTGAAATTTTGTCAGTGTACCATTGAGTGCAAGTAAAATTACGAGTTTTTTAGCTATTTTTGAAGAAAATTTTCATGATCTGTGCAAGTAACTTCAAATGTCAAAATCGAGCACTGGGCAGGAGCGGACATCCGGGCGTTTTGTTTACATCCGGGACGTTCGTCCAAATAGCGCGGTGAAAACATTTGCCGACTTCCAATTCAACTCAATGGAGAAAATGCCGGATCGCGGAAACTTCGATTGATTTTAGCAAATTGTCAAAATATTTCGATTCCAAAATCATATGGGATGTGTGGTATTCAAGCAGGGAATATATAAGATTGGGAAATGACAGACCTATTTATAAAGTGACACAGTGCATGCGCGCCGCCATCTTTGATTTAGCACGTGTTGCGTCCGCGCCTCTCAGAGAGTCCTAAATGCGTTTTACGGAAAATAATGTACATCGTAGTAAATAAACAATCATGAATGAAATGTCAAAGGCTGCGCTCTATGCTGCGCCGTGAAAGCGTTCACGGACTTCACGGTGCAGTTCAGAGTGTCCCCTGAGGTGCCACTTTTTTGCCCATGAGTGCGTCAGTCGCCATTTTGTATTCCGGCGTTTTCTCTGCATTGTTTACATTGTACGACTGCCGATATCGAGTGCCAGCGAAATGCCGGTGTCAGAGCCCTGATTCAAGTATTAACAAAATGACATACAGGCATTACAGCTCATCATTTCACATATTATCATTTGGCTAAAAAAGAAAGAAAATGACGGAATCACTGGCTGAAGTATTGATTGTTTTCACTGCGCTCGAAGTGCAACGCGAGCTATTTTTAGACCACTGTGCTGCGTAACTGCTGCGTATGACGTAGGTCCGCTCCTTCCTATAAGCTAAGAAGCCCCATTGGCTAGTCACGTGAGGGCGCTTTTTTCTTAAAAAGTTGGCACCCATTTGCAAGTAATTACACAAGCTAATTTTACATTAATAACAGCCCAAATGTGACAAGGCCAATTCAAGTCAAAATTTCTTAGTTTTGCCATCACTGAGGTTACTACTTTCACATGATTTTTGTAGTTTAGAAAGTAATTAACTTCTCTACTTTATTTGTTTGCTGTATTGTCAAAGTTAAAAAAGTGAAATTTGAGGGCAAATATGAGTCACTTTTTGTAAAGTTTAAGCTTCCGAATTCAACAGCAAAAACTTGAAATAAAACATTTCAAAACCACACTTCCTTCAGAGATCTTAGCCTCTAATGTTGGATTGTAGCCATTCAATATCAGCTTAATACAATGGTGACATTGCCATTTGAAAAATAATTACAACTCTCGACGAAAAAGTTCCAACCAAATTTTGTGTTTTTCTTCAATTTTGCTTGGGTGGCTTAATTGAGTGACAAAACTGGCAACATTTAATGCTGTTATTGGCACTGAAGTTGATTTTGAATTGTCTTTAAAACTTTAAAGTGTCATTTTACATTCTATTTTGCATATCTAAGCTCAATTTAGAGTGAAAAAATTAAAACAATCAGTTTTTTTTTTTTTTTGAAAATTTAAATCACCCAATTGGGCTCCAAGTCCAAGTGCAGTGTTGCCACGCTTGAGGGTAACTTTTTTCTGTCATTTCGAACAACACATTTTTTACTGTAACTTTCTTAATTTTGAATGTTAGATTATGGTTGACCCCACATTTTAAAGGAAATTTGATGATCTTTCCAATGAATGACATTCCAAATGTATTTAAATGTTTCTTAAATTTGATGGACATGCCTATATAAGCTTATAAATCTGATAAGGCAAATGTGGCCACCTCTCTATGCAGAAGCTTTAGCAGATTTAAATCAACATATAAAATGTTTCATTCAATATCGGACGTTACAGTTATTCTACACAATATCTCTCACCTTTGCAAAAGTCGATTATATTTACAAAAAATTATAAATTCTAGGCAGAAAAATACACCGACGAAACAGGTGACAATAAACAATCCATATAAAGCACCTTATATGCAAATTAGTCAACGTCATAGACCGCACCCTTTCACCTCACCTACTTCACCCACTGAGCTATATACTGGAGGGGCTGTTACAGTACTTAAGGTATAGGACCACACTAAGCACCGGAAGCGTCAGCCATTTGATCACCCTCTAAAAGCCCTGCATCTTGATAAACAAAACGCCATACGGCTCACCCACACTAATTGTAATTGTCAAGCGCCACTACTATTACCGATTAAGTCTATGTTAGGTGATGCCCTGTTTCTTTTGGAGCCGGTGACGACTAGGACAATATCGATCAATAGAGTACTAGTACATATGCAAATCAATTATCCATGATGAATGGGCTTTCAAGCTCTTTCAAGTGGTTATGTCCATTGATACGGAAAGGTGATGAAATTAGTTCTATGCAATAAGTCCCCGAAGTCTAATCTTTACAGTTATGATATTAAACAATGAAATGGTGTTCACACATTTACTGGGACATTTACCAATTTGTTTTGATATAAGGCTAAGTAAAAAATAAAACATGTTTCTCGTCCGAGATTTTGAAAAAAAAGGAGGAAGCCCAGGTCAAAATTCCAGTTGAAACCAGTTGGAAATCTCAACTGTGTTTAACTGTGCTTAACTATGTTCAACTGGTTTGATACCAGTTCAAGTAGTTGCAAACGATTCCAGTTCAACTGGTTTCCA
>JXSR01S040826.1:1244-11433 GCA_000969725.1 Ophiothrix spiculata | reverse complement strand
ATTTTCGCTTGCGCTTGCGCTTTCGCTTCCGCTTCCGCTTTCGCTTTTTACACTAAGCCTTATTTTACACCAGCAATTTGTAAAATCTATCTCAATTTTCATTTCTCACATGCTGTTGTCTCATGCATGCCGATCTTAACTGTTTTTACAACTTAGATACATGCAATTACTAGTATCCTTTTCGATAAGATTTGTTTGACTTTATTTTTGTTTTGTCAGGTGGTTATAAATATAGGCCAAAAAGGTTTATGTAAGATGTATTGCTTCCCTTTAAAGTATTAAAACTTGGATTTTGAACAGAGGAGGTTTTCACAATATCCCACGATGCAATGCAACATTGTACAATGTACATGCAAATCCAATTCAACTCCTATACTTCTGTACAGGTTTCTGACGTTTTTGAAGTGTCAGCAATGTGGGTAAACACTGGGCTGTTTTGAAAAGAAACACATCGCTGGAAAGATATGAATGAGTACTATTCAATGGAATTCTCAAATTTCTAACAGCCCCTTGTCCAGAAAACCATTATTGCCTATTATATCTAAGTGTATCAGAATAATGCATTGTGGGATATTCTGAAAACCTCCTCTGGATTTTGAAATTGTCAATCCTCGATATATACACTAATAAAAATAATCGATATATTGCAAGGCATGAGTAGAGATCTCTGGACCGTTTATTGTGTATTATGTGTAGGCCCTATGTGAGAAATGAAAACTGACTTCCAAATTTCAAATGTCTGGTGTAAAACAATGATAACGGTTTAGATATGTCAAATTTGAAGTCAACATTAGCTGAGATTGCATAGTTTTCATATATGTGACCGTCCACCCCAAAACAGCAGTAAATACCAGCTCTTGTCATTTTCACTTTTTAATTATTTGCAAAGACCATGCTTTACGGATTAAAATGACCCCTTAATTAACTTCACACGATTTCCAGAAGTCAAGTTATGGTCCGTCCAAGGGAGTAAAACGTATAACTTAGATAAAAGCATTCAAAAATTAGGAAGTCCTATATTTTCTGTTGACCGTCTTAAGAATATGCAAATTTATTTCACATTTTCTATCATTTTCTTGAAATGAAACTTTGCTGTTATTTTGTAGAAAGCACTAGGATTGTGAATCTGTCAAAAAATCAATTTCGGCAAATCACGACCTCAACATGTATTTTTACCTGTAGCGCAAAATGAAGATTCTGGCATTTACTGCTCATATGGCTGGACGGTCACAACAAATGTCAATCTTGTTTGAGTATGGAGCCACTTAAATCTTTTGTGAGGTGTTTTACCGTGTTTATATGGCGTAACACTCATCGTTTATGGTAAAGTGCCTATTGGTTTGTTAGAATTGTATCTCATGTTGATACCACGAACTATTTAAACAAAAATAAAAATGCGGTTACTTATAAACAAAGGTCATTATTATTGCCAGTTTAGATACCACCTCGATCCTAACATGTAGAGTTCAAACTCAAACATTTGCAGACGGTCATGTTCGAACAAGTCGAAGTAAAAAAAAAGAAAGAAAAAAAAACCACGCTCGCGCAATTTTAACCCTTTACTGTTAAAAAAAAACCCACTAGTTAACAGATATGTGATTATCCATAAGAAAAGCTGCAGCATGACACGTTACAACCCATGCCCAACCGCGATGATTATCTCGACAATAGTTTGGGTGATTTAAATTTAATCAAAGATTACAGAACAATGACCTGAAGTGAAACACTTTTAGGCTGAACCCATCCTTTGCGGACACCCCGCTACAGTTCGAACACTTTGTGCGTATTTAGGTGGGAGTTGAATGATTCCGACTATCCTGACACTTTTCCTGCTTTTTCTTCAGTGTTCAGCTCAGGGAGAGAAGGCTGAGAGGACAATCAGTGAACTTGAACCTTTCACCTTAAGGGGACTAGCCTAGATTCCACCTAGAATTAAAAACTTATGGAAATACTCTAAATATAGCTAAAAAGTATAGTAAAATCGAAAAATTTACACACAAATGGTTCAAATTGAGAGAGAACTAATTTGCAATATATCGTTCTTTGATGGTGGTGTGATTATCCTGTGTTTCCTAAATCCTAAATTTGTACCTCAGACGGATTTACCAGATAAAACATCAAATAAAGCTTCTAGATATTATTTATTACATATTAAAACAGAAACAATTTCATCAAAAATAATTTGTTTGGTCATCACAGGTGTAGAAACAAGATTTTTTAAAGTTTTCAAACTAGAAACAATGTTTCACACCACTTTTTTTCGCCGGCGAAAAAAAATTAAAGTAGGTAAAGAATTGCAATTTTTTCCGATATTCCTCAAAATCATGGAATTTTACTTGTAGGTTATATAAACATGTTCTATCGAAAGTACAAAAATATGTAGGTAAAAAATTAGTGGGAAGAATCTAGGCCAGTCCCTTTAAGGCGTATTTACTACCCGAAAACAAATACAATCCGACGAATAAAACAATGTTATTCATGTTCTTTCTATTTATCAGTAATTCCAATTAAAATAAAATGCCCTAATACATCAAGTAGTGAATGACCGAATCATGCATCACATATTAAATTATGATTCGGATCAAAGTGGGTTTAAAGGGACCATCTTATATTCCATTTAAAATTAAATCTTATGGAAAAGCTCTAAATAAAGCTTTGTTTAAATGTAGTAAAATCAAAAAAGAGTAAAAAAAATCTACACATAAATGGCTTAAATTTGAGAACGAATTGATTTTTTTAATCATGTGATATCGGTGTGAGTTGGCCTATGTCCTGTGTTTTCTACATCCTAAATTTGTATCAGATTGATCAATCATGTAGACAATTTAATTTATATCTTAAAGAAACTCAATTTCATCAAAATGATTTGTTTGACAGGAGTATTATATAGAAACAAGAT
This sequence comes from Ophiothrix spiculata, assembly GCA_000969725.1. NCBI lineage: Eukaryota > Metazoa > Echinodermata > Ophiuroidea > Amphilepidida > Ophiotrichidae > Ophiothrix > Ophiothrix spiculata. The sequence goes on along the minus strand of JXSR01S040826.1, from coordinate 8,534 downwards.
GTTTATAAGATTTACAACTAGAAACATTGTTTTCACATTTTTTTCTCCGAAGAAAAAAAAATAGAGTTTTAAAAGAATTACATATAAATTCAAATATTCTCCAAATTCAGGAGAAAATGTTGATAGGTTTTAAACATATGTTCTATCGATTCATGCAAAAAATATACAAGTAGAAAGAAAAGTAACAGGAAGAATCTAGGCCAGTCCCCTTAACAATGCTTAAGTAGTGCAGACTTCAAAATATTATACACTATAGACGTAAGTAAGTTATAAAAAAAAACCCAAACAATTAACAAACAAACAAACAACAACGACAACAACCCTGTTATACAAGCTCGACTGATCATTATTATAAAAGTTAAGGATTGTTTACTCCTCTCCCCCCCCCCCCAAAAAAAACACAACAACAACAAAACAAAAAAACAACGACATTCACATACTTGAACTTAACAATTCAAGTACAGGTGTGCGACACATTACGGAAATATTTTTAAGGACGACGGATCTTTTGGGATAAAAAAATAACAGGCCGATCGTTTTATTTTCATTTTCGTATTTGCGTGAAGCGAGGTACATGTACTTGGGGTTTCTAAAGTTGCTTTTCAGTTTTAACCATTTCGAAACATCGTTCTAAGCCTAACATCCTACCTATACTCCTCTTCGTTCTCAGCCTATCTCCTCGGAAATGAGGGTGTCTAAAATTGATGGTTTCCACCGGGGCTCGAACCAGAGATCTCTCACATCCCAATCCCATGTCCACCTATACCAAGCCACCCGGGGGGCGCTGCCTAGGCAGCGATTTCGTGCCCATATAGGACCCCCGTCTATGACGTATTCGGACTTCGGCGATTTTGGCGATTTTTTCTTGTAACCTTTGGAAGCTTTAGGGTTATATAGACATTAAGAAAACACATTTCTCTCGTTTTTGGCGAAAATATCAACTAAAACAATAAAACAATATTATTAAATTAGAACTGTCAGTTTATCTGTTGCAATGTTAATATTGGTCTCGTAAACGACTGATCAAAAGTATGTGATACTACCATTAATGTTACAAACACATCGTTATCTATCGCAGACATTTCAGGAAGTCCAATACATTGTCAGGAAATTACACATAATTCAGTCAGAAAAAAATCTGCAATTTATTGAATGTTTTAGTAACATGATACTAAGAGGGGAGGGGGGGGGGTATATTGCCCTAATATAGTCAAAAAATTGACAAATGTGTCACAGTGGCATCCAAATTTATCATTTATCTTTGGTGTTTGTTTAATATAAACACTGTTTTCTGTTTATTTCATTCTCAGGAATATTTGAGTTCGCTCTTACTCTCAACACGTAACTTTCTTCTATACTCTTTTTAAAACAAAAGACCTGTAGGTAAACAACGTTTCCAGTGGGTTGTACAAAGTCATGGTACTTCTTGCATAATGACACAGGGAGAGTATATTTTTGATTAGATAAGGACAAGGATCCTCTCATCAATGGGTACAATCCCTGCATGCATCACAGTTAGGCCTAATGTTAAGTTTGGTTTATAATCACTTTAGGCCTATGTATTTACTGTGGGGCAACTAACATGACTATTTGTACAGCAAATATCATTGTCTCTTAAAGCTGTTAAGGGCAGAGTTAACCCCTCATTTTCTGAAATATTTTATGCTTTGTAACTCAGCAATCGATAAGTAAATCCATATAAAAATATACATTTTTAGATGTGGATTTTCATGTAGAAGATGATGGTTAGGTCAGTTTTGGACCAAAATGTATGAAATATTGCCAAAAAATTTGCTCAAAATGATTTTTGTCATATTTTGCCTATTTTAGGCCCATTTTTGGCAATATTTCAAAAAGTAAGGTAAAAATCAACAATTATTGGAGAAATGTGTTTCTAGATTCTAAAAAGCATAAGTAGCATAAGAGGTCCAACTTTTTTTCCCCAAAATTTAGTTAGGTTGTTTACAAATTAATGGTCCAAGAACAAGGGTTGTTTGACCTTCGTCCAAAATCATACATTTTGGTCCAAAACTGACCTAACCATCATCTTCTACATAAAAATCCACATCTAAAAATGTAAACTTTTATTTGCATGTAGGCCTACTTATCAGTTGCCTATTGCTGAGTTACAAAGCGTAAAATATTTCAGAAAATGAGGGGTTAACTGTGCCCTTAACAGAGTAATGGCCATGAAAGACTTTTATAATTCGGAAGATTTGAAAATAATTGATCATATGCGGATCAATGTAACGTAATCCAATAGGCCAAACGAAAATTTCAATGTGTTATGCGTGCTCTTCTTTTTCTTTAACTATTTCATCATCACAAAAATATATCTGTACAATAAGATGGACATGTTCAAACCATGCTTCGTTGAGGTAATGTAGTTTTCTAAATATAATATATATATATATAATTTATAATCAGCGAAGAAACAATGCAGAAATGTGTTTGAAGTAGTAATCAAATGATAACAAACACCTTCAAAGCTTTTGCGCTTCCAATCAGATAACGAATATCATAATGTTTACTATTATGGCCTTTCTCAAAACTTCAATTCTATTGGTTGTATGAATGCAAATCCTTTTACCTCTTACCATGAGTGGCAAGACCCAAAACTTTTAATGAGGTGCCCTGGCTTAAAAAAATCTACTATAGGAAAATGAAGACCGAAAACCGGGGATATTTTCTACCCTATATCGTGATGTCCATTGTGATACCCCGGTCTTCGGTCGTCGTTTTAGCAAATGCGATTATGAGTGTCACTAAAACTCTACACATATCGTATCTGTCATATTTGGTCAAAATAAGTTTAATAAATGCTAATATTATCTGATTCTGCATGTTACTTTTTTCCATTTTTGGCCATTTTTTGACCTTATTTGGGATGAAAATCAAAAAATTGGCCAAAATCCAAAAAAGTAAAAAAGACTCAACATGCGTGTTTAAAATTAAAATACCCATTCCTAGGTCATTTTTTCAAAAAAATGCTATTTTTAGCTTGGTTGGAAACCCAAATGGCAAAAAAATGTGTTTTTCGTGATTTTCTCAAAAAATGTGATTTTTGGTTAAAAATCAACATCACCATCATGTTCCTTGTGAAAATTCCTTTCTGGAAATGTATACTTTTATTAACTTTAAGCACTTTGTTCAACGGTTGTGGTACAAAATAAATTTGCAAAAATGCAACAATGAGTGATGTGCTTTCACCCCTTAAGTCAATATTACTCAATATTGAGCACATCTTACTCAACGTTGAGCAAAGTTTACCCAACGTTGAGTAAAGTTTATCCAACGTTGAGTAAGATTTTGCTCAACAAAATGAGCTGTGACCGTTGAGTAAGTTTTTACTCAACAAGAGTAAGATAATTTTAAGAGTGTAAAAATCTCAAAATTGGCATTGCTTGACCTCGACATAGTATACAAGTACAAGCATGTGACATTTTGCAGATTTAGCATCATTTAAATTCTATTACTGAAATCCACACTTTTCCGACTCATTATGAACTTCTGTAAAGGAAAATTCAAACATAATGCTTCGGAAGTTGTCAATCACGTAACATTACACCACAAGTTGCATGGCCTTTAGTGAAACTTTAGTCGAACATTTTGTGTAATGTGCACACAATATCACCTTTGCTCCAACATGTCAAAATAATAATGAACAGAAATAAACACCATTCATGGGTTTGCGTCCAAATTTACAATTTTCCAATTCACTATTTTCAAACAACTCTTGTTATTTGTTATTTCAAATTTAATTGCATAGTTGCATTAAAGTTTAAGAAGGCAGATAATGGCTCATAATTTCCAGACGACGGTGGCCGCGTAATAAAATGCCTGTTTACCGGACTGTTTACTCAGATTTGATGCGTAGTCATCCGTGGTATCGCCCGTATATTTCAATACGTAAATAAAAAGAAAAGTAGTTCTTTATAATAATCGGAATATCTTTTTAGTTTTCTGGGATTGAAGTCCCAACCCCAACGGTTTTGAAATCTGCACATGTTTATACACTAAATAAGGGCATAAAATAAAATTTTTGAGCGTTAGTTAAAATTCAAGTTTTTTGAATGGAAGTTTCAAAATCTGCTGACGTCACGTCCTACCCCCCTGATAATTTCCTTCATCGATTCTGTTTGGGAGTTAGAAATCTGTTCACCAGACTCAGACTACTAAAACATTGTTGTTGTTGTTGCTGCTGCTGCTACTACTGCTGCTGTTGCTGTTGCTGTTGCTGTTGCTGCTGTTTTCAAATATCAAAAAAAAAATAACATTAAGTTCCATTCAATAACTTGCAGCCGCATTCCTTTAAATATGCAACTGCGATTTTGGACAAACTTTATTATTAGATTTTTCAAAATTAGAAAGGGGGAAAAATCAATTTACTTGGGCTTATCTGTTACATTGTATTAACCAGCATATATTTTTTGCATACGAGCACTTTTCGATATGGCCTCATTTTCCACCACAATCTCTGCAACATTCTCCTTCTTTCGGTTCATTTGTTTAATATTAGCAATAAATTGCTGAGATAAATTGTCATTCAAAATATTTGTAATATAATTTGTTTTGGCAATTCTCCCTATCGAGAATGTTGTATTGGTATTTTATAGAACTTTTACATAAAGTTGTATTCGGTCATTGCCCTGTCAAGAACTACCCTGGGCTAGCACCTCCACTCCCTGGGCATACACAGACACAGACATGCATGGTGTTATGTGCCCTGGCTGTAACATACGGTAATTCCTCGCGAATTCGGAAAATCGTTTTTATCATTAAAATTGAAGACTACATGTAATTCATTTATTTTGATTCAAGCAATGATGGCGCATAAAACGTAAATATAGCGTACGTGCATCCAACAGACGAAGCCCCAAGGTACGTGCCACTTGATCCAATTATTGGAGTGTAAATATGTTCCTTCCGTACGTCTAAGTGCATTTAGTGTCTTTGACAACAACTGGCTTTGGCTGTAATAGGCTCTGTCGTGTTTTTCAACTGTTTCAAAAAAAAAGTATCTCTATGAAACTGAAAAGTTAGGTAATAGATTTTTTTTTTGTTATTAACAATCCTTATTTATATATGACCTGTCAGCTTTGGTAACAGTTTTAATAAAATATGCATACAATGTACATATGTAATTACAATACAAGACTTATAAAACTGACGATTGGCTGTAACATGCAGGTGATTTTATCGTGGAAGTAAAGAACACTAGAACCTAGAGCCATAACTTCATATTGTTCTCCAGTGGCGTAATCAGACATCTGACCGAGAGGACAAAGCTCTTTTTTTTTGCCAATTTACCCACTGTTCTTCCAAATTTCCCCTTTTCTTTCCATTATTTCTTGATTTTACAGATTTGTCTCAAAATATTACTTGATTTTCATCCACCTTGATATTGTGCCTGTATTTCTTTCTTAATTTTTCCGGGAATTTTCCCCCTATGTCCTCATATATATCTATATGCTAAAATAAACATGAAATCTGACAAGCTGATGCTCGTCAACCTTCAAGCTGGGCAAAACCGCATCTTCGATACTGACAACGAAACCGACCGCTGAAAATTTTACAGCTTGCCATTAACTTACAGGTGCAATAATTGCATTTGACCCAAATTGATCAATTTCATCTAAAATTGTCGACCATAATATATTAATTGACACTTCTATTGTTTGAATGAAATTTGTATCACAAAAGCAAATGTCGTAACAATTACACGGCTTTTTTGATATTCCTCCGAAAAACTTGATTTGCTTCGGGCCTTTCTCATACACGAAAGTTGATGGTTTTTCAAAAGCCTTTCTTTACGCTGTGGGTTTCTCTATGGTATCAAAACCTTGGTTGAAAGCACATATTTAATGCACTAAATGATGTGCGCAAATGTTATAACTTTGAAGAAAACATAGGCCTATTTTGGAAGTCTCTATATGCTGCCAAACAACAATTTTGTTATGAATTTAAGTTCTTTTCAGTAACTGATTAATTTTTGAATGACTAATCCGACCTGTGTGACACTACGTTCCTTCAGGTCCAGCCAGTCTGTTGATGTGAAATTCTCATGCAAGATTGACTTCAGGCCAAAACAAATTTGGATAATTACATGTGCAGACACTGTCTCAAGTTCATTACCATGGGACTTGTCTGGAACAAACTGAATTAAATTAATAATAACAAACACACCTAGGCCTTGCTAAAATTCGGAATAATCTTACCTTAAAGCGTAAAACAACAAACAAATGACGAATACAAATAGTTGAAACATATATATAGCCTACACTAAAAACCGGAGAACTATCTATTCAAAAAGAAGATTCTATTCAATCGGGCACTTAAATCTTTTATTTAACCGTTATTGGACCCCTTATTCAGTTTTTTTTTTAATTTTTGAACAGGGATCTTTTTAGTTTGAAGAGAATTTCCTTAAGTGCCGTTTGAACTGAATCTATTTATTTTGAATAGGCAGTTTTAGCATAGTGTGCTGTGTTAGTCCGCCCATTTTCCTTCTTCTATAGTTTATAAAGGAAAAGTGACGATTTCAAACATGACATAGATAAGGTGGCCTATTCTTTTTGTGAAAACCGGACTATCAGCCTTCGCCATGCAATCCTATTCAGGCTCAAGTTGCAAGTGACTTTCCCTAAAATAATTTTAATTCATTTAATAAATTGTTCAAACATGGGCTTAAAATCACGGTATTCTTATGAAAAAGCAATCTACACTGCATGTGTACCCTATGTGTCCTCATTTAATTGCAAACGTTGTACACTTTTCATATATATATATAAATATGTACAATGACAGACAGAGCCTGTCAGTAAATGTGCTTAAAATTCTTTTGTATTTTTCAAATGTTTAAAAATCTTTCAATTAAATTATCTTTATAATAAAGCGACTATAGAGCTAGCCACACCCAAAGTAATATGCACAGACAAGACAAGTTACGTTACGCAGAGATATCAACTTGTCATTTATTCACATCAAACTAGCAATTTGTTAATCTAGCCAAATTTGTCAAGATTTCCTCTTTTGCCGAAGCAAGGTTGTTAATAGCAATCGTAAAACTGCAAGAGACCCTGGTTATTTTTACTTTGATTTGGGGTTAGTCAGTGCAAGTCAGCCGGGTCCGGGTACTTACTACTCAGATATAGTCGACTAAAAACAATAGATATCGTAAAGCAGAGAACTTGAGAATATTTGTGCTTAGTTTAATGCTGAGGTATATAACTGCATGTATGGTACAATATTTCGTTGTCCTCATATATATCTATATGCTAAAATAAACAT
>JXSR01S040824.1:96763-107173 GCA_000969725.1 Ophiothrix spiculata | reverse complement strand
TTAAAATAAAAAAAAAATTGTTTCATTTTCAATTGAAACATGTTATGATTTTCAAATTATAATGTTTATATATTTGTCAAAGATTTGATAAATTTTGTGAAATTGGCAAGGTACTAAAGTTTATCTGTGTACAAAAGGCGATAGAATATTGGAATCACAAAAATGGGCCTCACCTTAAAGACACTTTGATGGAGAAACATGTCTTGTTGATTTTTATGTTGGGTTGAATAGGAACTAGACACTCTGTTTTTCTTAATCAGCCAATTCAGACCATTTTTGACATCCTATTTTAATATATAATATCATGGCTAACACTTTATTGAGAATGTCTCTATTGAAAATTCAGGGAATATACGCAGGACAAAAAATTGTTGACCTTAATGTATGCCTAGCATAAAATTCCACTTCTGTAACACCACAACCAAACTGTTTGGTTTAAAGAACTCAAATTTACTGAGTTGATACTATTAATGATTATCTACGCAGCATGATGTTTGAATGATTACAAATAGAAAGGGTGTGTACGTTTCATAGGCATAAGTGTCCTTATAGCCCAACATACACCCCAACATTGCTAATATACTAAAATATGGCATAGAAATTATAATTCCAAAAAATGACAAATTTCTTATTTTCAGTCCCTCCTTTGACCACCTTCCCCCCCCCCCCCCCCCCCCCCCCCACCCCTCCCATCACCCTTCTCCAATTTGCTAGATTTCAATGAAAAAGGTGCCAAAATGCTCAGGAGATCATACATGTACTGCATCAAATGAGTTTTTACCCTAAGGGATTTGAAGCATCAGTATTTTATAACCTACCACTTCTATAAAGTGTTCATGGATTACCAATAAATCAAATCAAATCAAAAATGCATGGAGCTTGAACATTTAATCCAATTTGGGAATGATGCTAAACATAAAACCTGTAAATAACCCTTTCCAATTGTTAATTCTTTATAAATGTGTGCTAAAACTCCAGAAGAAAATCACCAAATCTCACATGAATTTTATGTTGATATTCAAATCGCAACATTTGGCCTGAAGTCAATCAATATTGATTCCTCTCACCGATATAATGCTAATTATTTATTCGTAACATATGTTCAGTTTGAATATATGAAAAATCATCTAACATCACTCAGTGTGTATCATGTATTATACAGTGTATCCACTTTTAGTAATATTTTTTAGCAGTTTACATTACAATTTAATTATTTTTCAACTGTTACTAACCCCTTTCTATTAAAATCCCCTGCTACAGAGTATTGCCTAAAAACAATTGCAGATATAGATATTGTTGCACAGCAACCAAATTACAATTCTAAAACAGGTAGAGCAGATCCAATAATATATAAAATGCAACATCAATTCTATAATGACAGCAACTGAGGTCAAAGCAAAATGAGCATAATAACTTTTACCATTTTTTTTTTAAATATAAATTTGTGTGCTCACTAAATATCATTTCTATTTCTTATATCAGTTCGGCAGAACTCACAAATTTGGATACGTATCTGAATTTGGATACCCACGTATCAAAATTATGATACCCGTATCAGAATTAGGATATGGAGGGGTATCCGATTTCTGATACTCCTGTCGTTGCGCAGGTAAAAAATCGTTTGCACAAGCTGGCAAGTACATATAGAAAATCTTTCTTGCATCTACGATAAATGTATCTGTGAAAATGTCATTTCCATCTGTGCAATTCCAGCGGAACAGCTTTGAAACATGTCCTGTGGCCGATTTCACTAACATTTAAACACATCGCTAAAGCATCGTAAGACCGAACGCATCATTCACTCATCGCAAATTTGCGATCACCTTTTGGCTCATCGCAAAGTTGCGATGTGTTGGAATTTTCCCCGTGCATTATTCATATACCTTGCGACACATCGCACGCTTGCAAAGGGTTTTTATGTCTTCGTGAAATCTAGTCTAGTTGCGCACTGTACGCATCGCAGCTACGATGCATCGCAATTGCTTAGTGAAATCGACCACTGATCACAGAAAGCAACATCATTTGGCCAAAATTTTAGAATTAGATGACAGATGATGATAATGTTGTTAGCTTTTGCATATCACGTTATGGTGCACAGCAAAGCTGAATATTCTGCTGTTTTTAATCCAAATTCAGATAAGGGTATCAGAATTTTGATACGGGGAATCTAAATTGCGAAAGGTATCCGAATTGAAAGTTCCACTGAACTGATACAGCTAGCACTAGTTTTTTATCTAAATATTTTTCAAAACTGCTCCTTGTGTACACCAAAACCTATTTAAGAAAAACAGCATAACATTTACACATTTTTTGTATGTTTGCCTTTGGAAATGGGACCATATCTCCGACTTATAAGAATTTGTAAGTTCTACACTCGCTTGAATATCGCATATATTGAATGCGCAATATACACCAAGATTTAAGTTCACACACGGCTTTGCTTTGCTGCTGCGGTGTGATATGACGATCAATCAATGGTTTGATGTTTACGCGCATTGTGATTGGAAAATTTCCTCGCCGCCTAACGAAGTTTGGTGGTACCAAATGCAACATACATGTAGCCGTAAGTGCTATTTTCGTATATCCAGTATTTCATTTATTTTGATCATATTTCATGTCGATAATAAATGATGCTTCAAAACTTTTATATCATTGTATCAACAAAATTGCCTAAAATTTGTGTTCATCGACTCCGAGTAGGAGAAATGAAGTGGTTTGATCAAGGAAGTTATGGGGGGAACAGGCTTTCTCTGCCATCTTGTGTCGCTCATGGAGCAGAGTTATTGTACCTCCGGATATATTCGGAATTTGACCCGATATCCAGGCAGATCGCGTAAATCTTCACCTGTTGCATATACAGCGTGTGCATTTTGTCTCACGCGCAAACCGTGTCTGCGTTTCATGTAGCGTGCATTGCGACTTGCTCTGATTAAAGTTTTCCCGCTAATCCGTTGCGAAGACTCTCGAAGTGTTGCACGCGGAGCCGTAAAATGCCGGAGGTACAATAACTCACCCTCCATGAGCGACAATCCAAGATGGCTGCCGTCCAATTGGATTTACACGGCGATGAAATCAAAATAGCGGAGAAAGCCTGTATCCCTCTATAACTTCCTTGGGTTTGATACATCAACCAAGTTTACGTATTCTGTGAAAAGTTGTATGCTTAGGCAATACTGAATTGCATTCATGCATTTAAAAATCATTGTGATCTTCAATATTTTGACACACTCACTTTAGATCTTCATAAGACAGCGTCCAAGATCTTGGAAAAAACGATAATTGGCACTCAGAAACCTTTTTTACCGGGGCTATTTTAATTTTAAAATAGCCCCAGTCAATCATTTCATGGGGCTATGGGCCCATTTTTGGGATCACCAGATCTTTTTTTTAATATTCATGATTTTACGTCTAACCAAAATGTGACTAAAGACGGGCAGATGGGTCTCTAGCTAAAATATTTAAGGCAGGTTTAAAGGACACTTAATGAATAATTTATTAAGGAGATTCTGTATTAATATGATTTCATGCATAAATTAATTTCTCAATACACCATGGGTAGACTGTACTGCAGTACATTCCTTAGAAAAATGGCAAGTATGCATGTTTTATTACCATTACCTGTATTGTATAATCAATATTTCAAAGAATTAATTTTGTCTAGAAATATTGAAATCAAAATGACTTATTATATTATTATAAGCTCAGATTTGAAAAATTGTAATGTAACACTTATAAATGCATCTTTGATTTATAAAATGCAAACCACTTTTGCCAAAAGACCCATTTTGTCTTTTGATATATCGATTATCGATCGACATGTCGATGTTCACAAAATGATAGTATTGATACTAAACGACATCAAGGCTGAGGCAAAAGAAGAAAGAAATAAACTACATGTATGCTTGAAATAAGAGAAAGAGTGGAACAATGGAAGACACATTTTCAAAACTCGATTCATGTCTAGTTTTCATGAAATAAAATGTTTACACAGTCTTTGCATCGATAAGGCCGAAAAAAAAAATTGTTTGTTTGTCCTCGCCCGACTGACCATCAAAATTTGGCCCGACCGTGTGCTTTAAAAAGATTTTTTTTTTATTTTCCTACTCTTATTTGAGGATTTTCCATGCAAAAAGATATAAAAATTAATCGAGAAAGTCTTCAAATCATAAAAATATGATATGAATTGACATGAACTGTACTTTCAAAGTAGAAAACCTCTTAAGAATCAACAGTATATTGTTCTCGTAAGTAAAGTTTAGTTCTTGTTCATTTCTTCAATTCTTTAAGGTGACTTTCATGTTCATTTATTACAAAAAAATATTTAAAAAAAAAGCCAACCTACCGACCCGACCATTTCAGAGGTTGTTATGGACAAACAAACCATATTTTTGTTTTGGCCTAAGGTGCCTACGTGTTATCATGAACGCGACTGACTTTGTGAACAAACAAGTTTTGGCGAGGTTTTTTTTTTAAATTTAAATATAGGATTTATGTTGAATCCCACCTTCTCTGACGTGAGGAAACAATTTTGACTGTTGGCCAGTGGCCTAATTTCCGAATTGTCAAAAGTATGTCTCAACTGAGGTGACTCATTGTAAGGTATATTTAAATTGCGAATTTGTTGATGCTCATAATGAACCAATTTTTGTTTTTGTACACTGCATGATGCATGTTAGCCCGAGTTAGCAACAAACTTCAAATTTTTTTATCGCGCGGAGGCTAGGGAACCAGCTAGATGCATGTAGTTTTCGCTGTAAAGCTTACACTTGTTACTGGCTCGAGCCTGAATATCAAACTGTGTGATTATCGATAATGTTGTCAACAATTCGGATTTTTGTCTCTCGACATATCGATACTCAAAAAGCTTATCGATAACAGCACTGGTTTACATGTCTCCCCTAAATCATAGAGGAAATAGATGACTTTCATGGTTCAATCAATTGAAAAAATAAACTTTAAATTAACTCTTCCATCTCCCAACTTACCTCAATTGATTCAAAGAGAATCTCATCAGGAATTTCCATCTGAACACCTTCATCCTCCATGAAAAAAGCATTGTTACAGTGAGCGATCAAGCCACGGCTATCTATCGCCAATGGACTGCCTCCTTGAAACGTCCGGTTACCGTGGTGATGTAGTCCCGTATCCATCTCCCCATTTAATGCAATGGCTGCCATTAGATTCCAATGAACTTTGACCTCCAAGAGGTGATCATTTGTCCGTTTTGTTAATCCTGAAAAATATGAAAAGTTAAGGAAATTCTTAAGTACTCATCTGAGGCAAATGCACATATTCTCTTTGGAATGTCCAGTTACCATGGTGATGTAGTCCCCTATCCATCCATCTCCTCATTTACACAATGGCTGCCATTAGATCCAAATACACTCATCTGCATGCAGCAAATGCACATATTCAAATAACATCTGTTAAACAAATACCAGTAGCCCGGTGCTCATTAGGCCAAAAAAATAAATTGTTAAATGGAAAAATTAAAATTTTGGGTTGGTCGGTCAGTTGATCTTATTTTTTTACTCTTCACACATATATTTTAAAGAATGATGCCATTCTATGGATTTTATTGTGAATACCAAATGATACAGGGCTTAATTTAAGATTATGGATCATTATTAAGAGGAAATATGCATTTTATACTAATAAATGTGACTTTATACTGCTAAATTTTACGTTTACAATCAAAAATATTGAGTGTTCATATTTTACATGTTTGAAGAAAAAAAATAAACTAAAATACCTGAACCAAATTTTTTGCATTTTAGGGTCAGTCGTGGAGGGCAAACAAACATTTTTATAGGCCTTAAATCATCATTTGACTGAAAAACAAATGAATTTGACCGAAAAACATTTTTGTACAGAAAATGCAGAAATTGTATGGCACTGAACAAAACAAGTTTAAACAATTTTAACAATAATATAAAACCAAAAATATTTTTTCAGAGATGTGACAATTTGTAGAACTCACTTCAAAACAACTGCTTTCAAATGAGAAAATCCCCAATGTTATACTGAATATATGTGACGCGTTACATCAAAAGGTACAAGTTGTCGGCCAAGCAAGTTTTGAGATACAAGCAAATTAAGCTTGTAAATTATAAAGAAAATAATAAGAAACCAACCATCTTTAATCATCGTAACTTCCAAATTAAAACTCCAATTGTCACAAGCAAAGTATCATTTTAAAGCTTTTTTTTTCTCTTTCAAGTAACACAAAAATCTCCATTTTGTCCAAGGTAGACAACTTGTACCTTTTGATGTAACGCGTCACATATGATTCAAAATAATTTATATAATCAAACCTGGTATTAAGTTCATTTAAGTTCAGTAAATCTTATCTTTCATTTAAGTGTGTTGAGATTTAGAATATGTAAACATTTGTTTGTGTTTGTATAATTTACTTTGATATGGATAGGCCATTCTGGTCATGGTCATCCTAGGCTGTATCAGATCTAAAGTCAGGGATGAAAACTATATGATGGTAGAAAAAATTGTCCATGATTCAAGACCACAAGTTCAATATAGTGATATCATGTATATTTGAATAAATGCACTTTCTAAATATGTACATTAAGGTGCAAGAATGGTCTTACAAGTATCTTTTACTTATTTTACAGGTAGCAATAGATGTCAGCTATCTGAAAACTTTAATGCTAAACCTGTATGAGTCTGGGACACGTTGCATGATTAAGGCTGGGGTAGACCCAGCGTCCGAAATAATGAGTTGGAGAGTGCATGCACTGGTGCATGTAGAGTACAATTTCTACATGCACCAGACAAAACTTACATGCACCAAATTTTTTGAGGAATTTGAGAATTTGGTTGGAGGTGGGATTTTGATTTTTTTACCTGTTGCAACACATTCAGAATATCGCTTCGCCCGTGGTCGTTATTACTATTTATCATCATCCATCATCATGTTCATGATGTTGAGTTTCATCCTTGACCTTATCCTCCGCTTGATACTCCACTGGATTTTTTTCCTCGGCCTTCTCTAGCTCACCGCTAATCTCCTTCCTTTCGTCGATAAACTTCCATAGAAAAAGTAAGGATTTTTGCATCGACGGTGCCATAATTATTTACAATAACAAACCAGTTTGATCAAAACTTTTCGGCAAATCAAAGGGCCAATTTGTTTACTTTTATTTTTCCTCGAGAGGGTATGAGTATGACAATTGACGCATTTCTAATACCCCCATGTTGCCGCTGATTTGCCTGTTCAGAACATGTGACACGGCGATGACGTCAAAATCAAAACAGAAAGGTATTCCCTCCTTTTCGCTGAGTTCCGGTGACGTTTTTCGTGATCGGTATCGGTGAAACTCAATGGAGCAATAGCGACATTCGGGACACTATGGGAATCCCCTTTTGACGATGTCACTGACGATCGATTTCAGCCTTGATTTGACGCCGATTTTGACTGAATTTTTAAGTATAAATGATTAAACTTTTCACTTTAAATTTTATATTTTTGAATATCACTTGTGTACACAAATTACGAGAAATGAGTTGTAATATTTCAGGTTTAAGCTTACAAGTTACATGCACCGTGTGCATGTAGTATAGAAAACTTACATGCACACGAAAATTTCTACATGCACGAGTGCATGTGTGCACCTGGTTATTTCGAACGCTGGGTAGACCTTCAACTAGCCTAAACGGGTTTTGTACTCTAACTCTAACTTTATAAACCATATAAAAGTACCATATACATTTTAGTAGTGGATTTTCACCCTGAACATATTGGTGATATCGGTTTTTGACCAAAAATGTCAATTTTGGCAAAAAATGCAAAAAAATGTATTTTTGCCCAAAAAATTTCTGGAAAGCCTAACTAAAATTTGCTTTCGTGAAATTTTGAACTTTTATGCTTTTGTGAATTTAGAAACAAATGTCTAGGAAGGGTTTTCTCAAATTTTTGATATTTATCGTATTTTTTGAAAAACTGCCAACAATAGGACAAAATATGGCATTTTGGTGGCAACGGTGTGACCTATTTTTGGTATTTAAAAAAAAACTAAGATAAAAATCAAAATATTGAGAAAACCCTTCCTAGACATTTCTTTCTAGATTCCAAAAAGCAAAAAAGTTCAACATTTCACAAATGCAAATTTTAGTTTAAGCTTTCCAGAAATTTTGGGGCAAAAAATGTGTTTTTGGGCATTAAAAAAAAAAATATTGACATTTTTGGTCAAAATCTGATATCATCATCATGTTCAGGATAAAAATCTGCTTCTTAAAAAACTTTAATATAGTTTATGCAATTAGTTTGAAAGTTAGAGTGCAAAAATTGTTTATGCCATTTGAAGGTCTACCCCAGCCTTTAGCCCTCCCATTTGAAGTGTTATGGTTTATTCAGAGTGTTGTCGATCGACGCCTATCGACGCACAGTCTTTACACGCGCCATGCACAAAGAATAGCGCATGTACAAGACTGCGCGTTGATTGACGTCGTGCGATGTATATCGACAGACTCTGAATTAACCATTACAGTGCCAAGAAAATGTATGATGACATGCCTAAACTTAGTTGTTTGATTCTATAGCATATAGGATAGGATCCCTCCTAGCATTTCATCAAGGCATTGTATATTGTAAGATATATAGCTTGAAACCAGATATGCATTAATATGGATTAGGGAGTACGCGTATCATTGGTGCGCCTGGCTACAGAGCTATTGCCCTGTCCCCGGTGGCGCGTATGCTCAACTGAAATTTATACTTAAACACGTTATCTTCCTATATATCGCCGGGCAATCTTTTTGACCAAGATATTTGGAGCACTATCCATACAGGAAAACTCACAATACAAGGCAAAATGTATTTGGGTGACCCATGTAAGTGTTTTGTGGTGCTGCACACATTGATCTATGGTGGGTCGTAGCGTCTAGCAGCAGAGACGGCAAGCGCCTCGCGGCGTTTTCTAACAAACACCTTCAGTGCTCGTCACGCTCCTTCGGCGCTCCTTTGAGTCAATACTTCGAGGCTCTTTAAGAAAGACTAGGTCCCCCCCTTTCTGCTGATTCCAAAATTATGGAAATCAGTCAATGAATTACGTCACAAGGCTGCACATAATAAAACATGACCTGACTTAACATGTTTATTTTTATGGAAATACATTTTTTCAATAGAGAAGATGTCTACAATGATGGTCTGTGACTGTGGACAGTCAGTTTAACATGATAGAAATGTGTTACTTTAACAGTGACTATGCAAAGATGCCTTAAAAATTTCATAATAAAATAGCATTAATTCCTAGCTGTGTTTCATCTGGATAAAGTTTAAAACTTGTTGATGCTCCTCCTATCTGCAGTCTATTATAGTAGCACTCACAAGGTAAATTTTAACCGAAGGCACCGAAGGCATTTGCCGTCGGTGCCCCTACCAGTTGCTTTGATGCCCTATTACTTAGCAATGCCTATTAAATACTATTCTTTAACATGTAATTGCCTTCTAAAACAGTGTGCCCTTTCAAAATTACCTTGAAATGAGGTGCCCTTCAGAATCCTTAAAATTTACCCTGAGCACTCATATAGTTTGATTCATAGAACCCTTGTTTTTTCGGAAGACACAAACCAATATAAAGGTATAGCCCTATAACTAACAGAGTGATTTAAAAAGCCAGTTACTTTCCACCCCGAAAAAAAGGTTCAGGGTGAGATAAGTGGGCTAACTAGAACTCAGGGTCAGTGGGTGAATTATGTCCGAGTTACACAACTTTCGTGGAACATAATCATCCAAGGCGAAGCCGAGGATGATTATGTTCCACGAAAGTTGTGATAACGAGGACATTATCCGACTTAACTCACACCATGAGACTGAGACAAATAAAATATAATTATTCCATTAACAGTTTTAATATGCATATTGCCAGCTGATCAAAATAACTGAACCACTTTAGAAAATCTGCATGTGGACTAGTTGACAATTGTGAAATCAATCAATACCATATTTATTTGGCAACAAACAATCAAAGGGGAAGGATGTCCTTGATGATGGTATCGGGGATAATATGTGGAACATGGAATGGAATACTTTTGAATCTGTTGGACTATACATTGATGCAATTATATGTAGGAATTTTCAGTTGGGAATATATTGATAATCAAAGATAAGATGGGATCAATGATCATTGAAAAGGATGGGATATCCACCCATTCACATCATTTTGTCATGGATGCTAATATGAAGCTAATATGCAGGAAATATTTGTCAAAAGTAATGCTGATAATATACCTGGGATAATATACAGATCTTGTAGCAAAACTAAAGAGGTAAGGCTGTGATCACATAGAAATGTATGGTATACAAACGGTATAGGCCTAGGCTGCAGTAAAATTAGGGAGTTCAGTGATGCCACAAATTCTGTTGAACAATTTCGCCGCACACAGCGGCTCACA
>JXSR01S040820.1:4542-19797 GCA_000969725.1 Ophiothrix spiculata | reverse complement strand
AGACTGGTTTATCGAGAACCGTGGCGTCTCCTATATTCCGCACTCCACTATTATATTCATAAACACAAAACCATGTCACACTTGCAACCAGTTCTATCATTGCAAAATAATAAATCAAGACCTATGTTTTTTACCAGGACAATCTACCACCACACCAAACGTGGAGTTATTAAGTGTTGTGCGGTCTTATATCACAACTACTGTAGTCCTAGGCCAACCCAGTCACCAAATATCACGAAGATAAGTCATGCCAATTTAGCAAATTTTTGAACAATTTATACAAACCAGGTAAAGTGACAATTTTTCTCCAAAAGTAGCTACTTTTGTCCAGAAAACATACTTGTGGGTGATATTAAAAAATGAAAATGAAAAATTTGCACAAAAAACATTTTTAGATTTTTCTTCTAAATTCTAACAAGTGCAATATTTCAAAATTTTACTTAGGAAATTTTAGTTTTCCAACTAGTTTTGGCACCAAAAATAAGAATTTTATCTTTAGGGTCATAGTTATACATTTTGGTCAAGAAGTAGCATCACTATTTTATTCGTTATTTATGAACATCTCACGAAGCCATTATGGAATTAGTTACAAACACTATGCTGGATGGGTCATAGTCTTGCATGTATGGTCATCCAAGACAACAGAAATACTATAATTTTGAAACAGAACAGTATTGGGCCGTTTCAAATCTCAACCAGCCGCTGCCTGAGCTAAACTTGGGGTTCGCTCTGGTCGGTTGCCATTGTTCAAAACAATGGAAATCAGCCAGTACCAGTCATTCAGGATGGTCAACCTTTGGAGCACACAAATAAAACAAAAAGACACAAATCATTTCAAATTTTGTTCATGTTTTATTTAATTTATACAGAAATAGGACTATCACTGTTTCTTGGCTCTGTTCATTTCTGCTCAAACTACTAGAAAAAAGTAGTTATTAATATTATTACATTTTTTTTTCAAATTTTTCAATAATTTCTATAAAAAGTATAATGGTCACACAAATTCACAAATTTAATAGGGCTGTCTGTACAGTGGAATATCACAATACAAAAAGGCCACATGGCCCAAAAGTCAAAACAAATTAACAAATACAAGTAAGTATAACAAGTGTTTTGACAACAGAAGGAATCTAAAGCTGGTTTCAGAGAATCTGTAGTAGTTAGCATTAGTCGCCTTGATGTCAATTTAAGGTGCATAATCTCAACCTTAACTTGCTCGGAAAAATTTGCAACAAGCTAATAATAATGTGTTCGAAGTCTTTCAACATTCATTGCCTGACGGTTTCTGATATGCAGTCTTCACATGCACTGCATATAGGGATGTGGCTTTAAAGGCCAAGACTGCATATCGGCACGTCTAATGTTGAATATCGGACGACTAAGTGCACAATAAATAGATCACCCTGTTGTTTTGGTGGCAATGACATGTCATGGACAGTGGCAGCATTTACGATGACTCATCGTGGCAATTTCAAACACGCATATGACTTCTAACGCATTGTCACAACTCTTGTAATGCAATGACAGGGTCATTTGCTGCAGCAACACATGACAAACTACTCTGAAACTACCCTTACTTCCAATGGATAACAAATTTCAGCACTCTAACATTACAAAGCAGTTAAAAACATTTCTTTCTCCATCCAACTCTAGCCAGTAATATTCCAACTCCTGGGAGTTATCTTGGTAGCTAGAAGTGCTGTCCAAATAGCTAAAGTCTTCTACAAAATCCACATTTTGGATATCATAAGAGCCTTAGAACTGTCTGCAATAGTGATGCTTCACCTGAGGGGTCCATTCAATACTCAACCAGTGGTTAACCGCCTAGTACCGGCAGTTCTGGGCAGTTGCTATTGTTCTGAACAATGGTAACTGCCTCGAACAGCCAGTTACAGGCGGTTAACCATTGGTTGACTTTTGAAGTGGCCCCTTAAGTTTGTGTTTCAAATACAATTTCAAATGCAGTTGATGATTGGTTTATTGCAGCCAATTTTCACTTCAAATTAACTAGACAGAATTAAGAAAAAGATTGAGTAAAATGGCAGATAAATACCACCATTTGCTTTGAAGCATGATTACCAACTTCAAAACATTGTTATGAATGACAATGTCTATATGGATAAAAAACACATGATATTTTGAAATAAATCCCTCAAAGAAAGAAATGGCTCAAAAATCATACCTGCACATTGTACTACTTGTATGTTTTTCATCCACCGTAAGGCGACAAAAAAGAAAATCCTGTTTTACAGGCGGGCAGTTTTCCAAGTGGGGTCGGTTGGTCAGGCAATTTTTTTTTCTTGAAATTAAAATTGGCCTAAAAATACCCCCAAAATTTGTAAAATTGGAGAAAAATGAAAAGTTTATATCAAGAAATTTTCTAAAAAGTTTAACCAAAATTGTTAAAAATTATGGTTGATTTTACATGATATTTGCAAAGATAAAAAACCTTCCCAAATGCAAATTGAAGGTTCGCCGCCTTAGCAACAACATTATCATACCATACACTTTGAATATTTAATGAGTTGAAATTGTAAAACAATTATAATGGTGATGCACATATATTCTGCAAAACATGTCAGTACAATTCTAAGTGAAAATATACATATTTTGTGGAAAAAATATGAACAAATAAAACATAACTGGCACAGGACAAAGACAAAGATCCCGTCATTTAAATAGACACAAATCTTATCTACAAAATGAATATAAATATATGGGGTGTTAAGATGTGAAAAGATCACTCTCGCATCAAAAACACGGTAGAAATAGACCCTTTATCCTTGTCAGGATATTGACAATCCACAGAGATGTGTCCTGGTGAGGTTATGTTTCATTGATGTGATTGGTCAATTTCTTTTCACATACATGATTGGTTGTTTTGATTGTTTCATACTTATGTGATTGGTTGATCTATATTAAGTATACATTATATTAAAATCATGAAATATAATTCTACAATCATGGATTCAATTTCTTTAAAATCAAATGGTGAATACATTCCAAAGATTTTAATTAATTAGAATATTACTGCTGATGCAAGTTTGAAATTGCTTGCATTTTATTTATGTTCTATTAACACATTTATCATAGACTTGAAAAATGAAAAGCCTTCAAATCTAAATCTATTCAAAAGAAATCAAGCTATTTCAGGAAAACTTTGGCGGCAATTAAAGAATTATTTTTAACTTTACAATATTTAAAATAAAATACACAGACTAAAATCTTTCGTCCATTCTATTCCATTTCTTCTTTTCATGAAAATTAAAAAAAATAAACTGAATACAGTACTTAAGCTCAAAATAAACAAAAGTATATAGACAAATTCCTTTCAGAAATTCGGACTCTCTCAGAGAAATGGTACATATAAAATGCAGGAACACTTGACAAGTTATCAGTATAGGCATGACTTCAGCTTAAGACAAAGTCAACAACCTGAAATAAGGATTAAAACAAATATTATGTGCTATGGAGATGTACCAAATAAAAAATAAAATGGATTAACTGATATTTTTCAAGACGCACAATAAAGGGAGTCAAAATTAGTAATATATTTGTTTTAATTAAAATAAAAAGGGATAATTAAATCATTCAAACTGTTATACACTGTTGACATTTGAATAAAACTTTGAAAAAATAATTAAAACCGAATTAATAATAAAAGTAATGTAACACTTGTTAATTAATGTAGTACTTGTTTATTCTGACATAGGTATAGTATTATTTTTTTGAGTGTGCTGCCTTTAAGCATGGTGGCCTATTATGTAGAATGTGTAGACAGCACAAAGTGATTTGACAGAAGAAAGTGGTATAAAACAATATCTTAAGGAGGTAGACAGGGCAAGTTCACACATATGTATTTAATCAGGACCAGATAACATGCTCATAAGTCACTCATAGCTGATGGCAGAGTGAACTCTGTAAACCTTGAAGTATGCACCAAGCAATCAGACTCTATTACGAGACTCATAGCAAATCCCTTGTATTCTACAACCTTGTGAACTGGTAGTTTTATATTAAGTAAGAGACTAGTAATGACCGAGTACGATTGATTTAGACTAAATCACTGCTCGTATTTTTTTTTTACATGAATCCAAGAATTTAGTATTATTTTTGGCTAATTTTCTTGCTCTAACATTGAACATAAGTTCATTTGAATAATCAGCAAGATATTGGGTACGTGGTTATGATTTGAAAAATTTGACCAATTTACTTCCCCATATGGTCATATTGGTTTATGTGCGTTAATCAGCTGCTTGCTGCATACTTCAAGATTTACAGAGTATCTTGGTCCAGACTAAATTTTTGCATTTCTGTGAGGGCGTTTGGCTCACAAGCCACTAGTGTGTAACACCCATTTTGAGGTCATTTGTGAGTTGTTAAAAAGTTGGTAACTAGTCATACTTCGTCATGTGAGTGCAAGAAAGTCGTATCTGCAATAGCTGCCATATGTTATATTTTTTAATGAAATTGTCACTAGATTGTGAAAATCCCTCAAAATTTCTCTCCTGTGTCAGCAGCTCTTGAAATGGTTCTTCGGGTGACACAGTCACCTGAAGAACCATTTTATGAGGCTCTGACCCACGACTGGGCATTCTACAGTGTTCAATGCAAATTTGTGACATATGGCAGCTATTGCAGATATGACTTTCTTGCACTCACATAACAACTACGGTTACGTGTGAACACAGCCCACCTCAACTTCGTAGATATGCACTGGGAGTAAACAACAGTGTAAGCTCACTACAGGTTTACTGCATTATGAACCCACTACAGGTTTACTGCATTAAGCCCAAGTTCAACAATACTTGGTTTGATTTGATTTTGATACATTATTTTTGACAAATACTACCAAAGTGTGTTGACTCTGCATGAAGAAAGCTTGTTCTTAACTAATTGTAATTATACCAACAAATGCGGCAATACATACGCATGCATTTAGGGTGGGGATCATTGTCTTCAACATCTAGAGACGAAAATGTTTACAATTGTGTTCTAACAAACACAGTGGTGCAAAAAATTGATATTTCAATTTTTCTCCACTTATCACAGTAAAGTACTCATAATAAAGTTATCTTTAAAAAAACATTTTGTACATTTTTGTCAAGTCACATGTAATGATTGTTTAAAATTTATGCAAAAGAAACAGCTGTTTTGTACAAGATCTGTTAAATAAGTACACTGTAAAAGTTATGAAAATAGGTTTTCTCTTGTTCAATAAGTATTAATTCCATATCTCATATATTCAAAATCAGCAAATTGAGTTGTAAATCCTCAATACACTGTGGAACATTTTAGTAAAGTTTTCCAATGAGCACTGAAGAGAAGGTGGTGTACGGATAACAAATGGAAGCGTCCAAGTAGCTAATTCATTTGGAATTCACCCCACCTGCAGAAAGACTTTTCTAAAATCTTCCAGAGGTGTGCTGATTTTACATAATATTAGCCAAAAAATGACAAATTCTAGCTAGCTTTAAGTAGAATAAAACATATAGCTGCTATTATAGTTAAATCCCATTCAACATTTACTATACTTTGATCATTACTAAACAGGCAGGAATTGTGAGGTTTTCTTAATCCGTGAGCAAAGGTAATCCTATCACAGAGGTGCCAAACATACCATGAGCTGGAGAGCTTGTGAGTTCCATCTAGATGGGAATAATCATTTATATGTTCTATTTATTTTGTCTTGATAAGTGTGGGGTGCCATAGTAGACTATGTAACAACAGTTTAACAAGAAAGAGGCATTCACTTACTAGCCAGCCACATAAGAGGGCATTACAGCAATGGAATCAAGAACAAAAATGGTCCGTTTGTTTCTCCTAACAAATGCAAAATTTTAGATTAGGTATTCAATTATTAATTTCAGAGTGTGTTGTGGCTGTCGCAAGAAAAGTGTGATGTCGAAATGTCAAAGTGTATGATCTTGATCTTGTTCTTGTTGGAAAATGTTGCTGCAAACACAAGCCGGGCAGCGACTCAGTGGTGGCTTGCTATAGGTATCACTCGCTTGGGAAACACGAGGTCCCAAGTTTGAATTCTGGTGAAGACATACATTTATAAGAATAAATCCATTAGGGTTAATCTATTCTCGCAACAAACCATCATGAAAAACAATAAAACAATTAAAAATTGCAGATTCATGGTCGTCTGCCGCAACAAAAAAATACGATTGTGACAGCAATTCAGAAACGACCTTAAATGACATCAGCCTAATTAGTTACACATATTGGACAGAATTCAGCAACATGTCACAAATTCCAATCTAAGTGGAACAGATTCAGGTACAAGCCCACCTTGTGATTCACTAAATCAATTGAATCAAAATGGAAATCTAAATCACAAGACCTCATTCTGTCTATTTTAAACACTTTATTGAGAAAACCTAGTGAACTTGAAGACATGCACATTGCACTTTCCCATTCAAATAGGTAAACCTTTATGACCGTATTCAAAGAAACTTACAGTTGGGCTTTATTTATGAATTGACACAAGTCTGATCATGAAAATGATCATGAAAATCAAACACAAACAATGGCACTGCAGTAGGGGATCTTTTTGTCAATATAAAATGCTTGGATGAATATAAGTTATGCCCATGTAGCAGTTTGAAGATAAACAGATATCACAAAAATGCCCCGGAACAATGGCAGGTGTAACTCGATATGAACATGCTGGTTAAACATGCGCGTGAACATTATTTGAGTGCACAATGTTGAATGCATCAAAGTTGATTTTGAAATTTTGCCATATGTTGAGTGGGAGGCGAGTGTGTACATAGATCTGATGGTGTAAAATAAATTATTGACTTACTTAACTAGGCCTGTTTGAGTTGACACTTGCATATAGAATTATGCAGGGTTCAATGCCAAGCAATAGTACAAATATGTAACACCTAACGATATGACACCCGTAAGGTTCAAGTTGATATGCCATTCACCTGGCTGGCCATTTCAGATTTTGCATAACACGAAAACCACAAGCAATAAATTTGCAAACGACAAAAATGATTTTTTTCTTATTCAATGATTTTGTTCACTGCATGGTTTGTGATCTTAATTTTCTTTCAATACTTTTTTGTTGGTACAAGTGACAACTAGCTAGTAAGAGATGAACTTGACTATACTGAAACAGAATTAATAGGCCGAATTCATAAAAGTAAGCAATTGCTTTTTCTATGGCTTTTACTTGAACTTTTATCCATATATGGGCAGATATTCAAGTAAAAGCCATAGAAAAAGCAATTGCTTACTTTTATGAATTCGGCCTATTATTTGCATTCTAAAAATATTTTGAATGGTTTCATCTTCAAATGAATGAACTGAAAGCTAACAATCCTATACTATGATCTGTGGTTCGGAAGTCATGTTAGTCTGTTTGGTAATGTTCTATTTTAAATAGCAGTCGTATGATTTCAGTTCAAGCTATGGTAATCCACCAATTATAGCCTGCCTTGGTCTATGATGTATTCAAACTTGGGCTAATTTTTTGCAGTTTTTTGCATCTTGCAGTGTTCAGCCATTATGAACAACAAAAATAATGCCATCATAAAAGATTTTACCACCTCATGATTGGTTCTACCAGAATTAGCTAGATGATGATCAAAGATTTGCACTTTCTTTCCTTAACTTTTGTCTACATAACTCATTAACTGAACGGGGCACTGTTTTAAGAAGGACCAACCTGAGTTGATAACTTTTGACTATTTACATATTCAGAAATATTCATTAGTCTCATTTGGCCTTCCATATCATTCAGATTTCTATGGTCACAAAAAATGGAACACTACAAATTAGAAAGATAGCGTGTTTACAATATTCTCATGTATGTTACTAAGCAGGGGCCAATTTGACAAACATTTAGCGATGGTCGCTAACCCTGTTTTGATCGCTAACTCCAAAAATGATTGCTAAATAGCGGGTTATCTTTTAACAATTATTTTTTGGAGTTAGCGATCATAATGGGGGTTAGTGATATCACTAAATGTTAGTGACATCGGCCCCAGGTCTTTGATTTGTCTGATTTACACATTGATCACAATTACAGAAACTGGCCGTAATAAATAAGCAGATGATACTTAGTATCTTAAAGAATTCTACAGGTCATACAATGCAACTGAGCATTAATTTCTTGTGCATATATCGAATCCTTGAATTAATGAGCTTAAATGATCTTAAGAATACTCCTTACGCCAATACAATGCTATTTTGATTTCTGGGAAGAACATGCCCGAAACCTTACATAAACTGTATGGCTTCTGCATAAAATGTGTGGGTGTTCTCCTGAAGAGATAATTTTTCTCATAGCTAAATAATCTGAAATCTATATCTTCCAGAATATGACATGTAATTATAACATATTGTTTTGGATGAGACAGTAGAAATTGTTAATCTGTTGCAAAGGCTAATTTAATATTATTTTTGCACATGCCACATCGTGTCACTCATTCAAAAGTGAAGCAATTTTTTTAATGAAATGTTCACGTGTATTCTAGAGAATGACACAAATTATAATCAAATGTACAAGATAACCACATTAGCCTCAGCATCAGAACTGACAACTGCTGTCTCATCTAAAACGAATGCACAATAGAATCAGTAATACATATGGCCTGCATGTAGCTCAACTTCAAATTGTGGTTAACTTTAGTCAACAATTTGTTAGTTTGTTATCTGTTTGTTATGACTGGTCACTATACATTGAGGTAGAAAGAAAATCAAATCAAGTACAATAATAATTACACAGCTACTGTATATAATAAAAAATGAAGGAATCTGTATGTCAGAGGATAGGTCTTTCTACCACCAAAGAAGTACATGATGAATAAACATGAGATGTAGTCTCTACTGAATTTTTAACCAGGTCACTGCCATCACCTCAATTCAGAAATGCAATCACAATAATACCTTGGTCACATAACCTTGTGGCGAGATTATGATGTGTTTATGGCGTCATACCGAGTAGAAATTCAGTGGAAACCTACCAGACATCGACCAGTTACTGGATGGTGCCCTTATGGAGACTGGTGTTGCATGCCATAAGAATTTAACTCCCGAGTTAAAACCTTACGGCTTGTTAACAATATCTTCTGGTTCAGTAACAACCAGCGGTAACCAGTGACCAACCAGGCAATACAAGCATTCACTGATGTCATTCATACAGATGTTTCGGTGTTGCGGCTTCCTTCCGATCTCCAGGCACCAGTCGGCAACCGGTGGTTATGTGACCATTGCATCAGTTGCATGAAGATTTCTACTCCCATTAACAGAATGAGAAAAGCTAATGGATACACAAAAGGGTTGTTACCAGCCAAAATTATGCAAGAATTTGAATCAATTTGACTAAAATGCAGCTGCAATAGTGGCATTATTTGTTGATTGTAGAGTAGAAAAGCTCACTTGGCATCTATACAGAGCTGCTTGCTAGGCCTTATAAATTCTGTTGAGTGCAGTTACAGTACTAGCACCGATCTGCAAGGGCATTCTTGCAGCACATGATAATATACGTCACAGAACAAAAACCAAATGCTTATTCTTCTTAAAACATTATACCAATCCTGTTCACATCAACAGAATAACAATTGGTACAGATAATTGTTTTCCTGATTGTCAATTAACTAGAGCCCCTTTTCAAGTGTCAATCATTATATCCACTACTATACTTGCGTTCATGCCATTGAGCCTGGTGACGTGTGCTGTATTTGGCACATGATACCCTGCATGCACCTGCTTGATATGTTTACCAAGTGTTCGGGTTAGGCTATAGTTCTAACCATATGAGCTACAAAATATCTGGTGTAACAAGTCTCTTTTATCTCATAATCTAATATATAATTCCAGTTTTTTTTATAAATTATAACGGAGGCTTGGTGATGAAAAAACAATACACCACACTTGAGTTTTATTTGATGTCAAATGTTTGATATATTACAACACCAAGCATCCGTTCTTAATTTGTAGATGCATTGGAAATAATGTAATAACAAAGACTTGTTCACAAATATTTGGTAGCTCAAAAAGAAATAACGTCCCAACCCATCTATCAAGGGTTGAGTACCAGAAGTCTGTACTGCAAAACAAAGCTAGAAACAACTGCACCCTTTTACTTCCAAACTCTTGATGTGAATTCTAAGCAGAGTGCAGTAAATATGAAGGCTACAAATACAACACATGGAACGTATGTATGTATGTATACCATAATCTATTCACCAGGTTTTTTTTCTACTGCCACACAAAACTGAATACAATTATACTGATAATTAAACACTTTTCAATGTTCTTTAACATAATTTGTACAATATCATAAACTTTTGTTTTGTGACGTTCGAACTTACATGATTTGCATCCACCTGTTATTAATAGAAGTCTATGTTTGTCATTTCAATTGAAGGCCTTTAATTAAAAATATTTCGTACTATCCAAATTTTAAAAAAATCATAATATTCAATTTGATAAGGTTGGACATTTGGTTGATACTTAATCAACATTCAGAATGAGCATGAAAAACACATAATCAAAATGTGCCACATGCACTTTTAAAGACAGGTAGAGCAGACTGGGGCAAATGACACATAGGGAAAGTTGAAACATTCAGATATTTATCAAAAGGAATTTTGATAACCCTCTTAGGATAACTTCCACAATAAATATTCAATAAGAGATGATCCCCTCTATTTCATAAGTGAAGCTGAATACTGCGTGCAAGTCTGCATAAACGTTAATCCAACATACAGACATTGAGGGTGTTTTAAGTGGTTTCATTTCAAACAACTGTTTCAAGGAACCCAATGTTCCATCGATACCACCAACACTCCTATCATTCTACCATTAAAATTGCCATGTTAGCTCTCTTTGCTTTTACTCCATCAACACCCAAGTTCTACATGCACAGTAAACAAGCCATTAGCACCAGGAACTTGTTGTTTGCAATACTAGCATTAAACAAATGTTTACATATCATGTACTTTTTGGTAGACTTCATGTATAATGTTCCAAGTTCATAACCCAATTTTGGTAGTGTGTTAAGCTTTAACTAATATTTAGAGCCCCATTTGCTCCAAATTGGACCAAAGTTCAAAAATAGGTGAGAGAGAATTAAGCTATGCAAACAATCCTGTGTGATATATTGCAAGTATGTATTTCTTTAACTTAAGTGAGAAAAGTATAGGAGCAAAATATTTGGACAAATGTTGCATCTCGGTTCCGTGGTGTGTTCCAATGTGTTATAAAAGCGTGCACTCTGTAAAAAGAAAAAATGTTTGGGAGCATAATATTTGGACAAATGTTGCAGCTAGGTTCAGTGGTGTGTGCACAGCAGAATGTGTTAATACAAACAAAGAGGCATTTGGCCAGGATTGAATTAGTTCAGTCTTTTGTACACACTGGCGTAGACAAAGTAAACTCCATGTGCAACATTAGTGACTATGCTACAACATCCACTGCTATTGCCTTAACCTATACCTCCAGTATGTTTGATGTTATGCCAATCATTCCGGCTAGCTGGAGTGTACACAAATTCACAGAACTACTGATATCAAGCAAGCAAACAAATTTCCAATACCACTACACACAAACCATTTCCTTCATAATTGCTTCAACCTAAAATTGATCACTTTCAACATTTTTGGCTGAAAAATAGAGGCAGCAAATTTGATATTCAGTTCTGCTTGACAGATTCAAAGCTATAACAAAGTCATGACATATTTGTAAACATCTCAATCTCTTTAAAACACCAACATTATGTGCCATTTGCATAAATTAATGATAATAACTAGATCCATAATACTGATGACCTAGCCTTTTTGGAAACACACCAAGATATCTGTGAAGAGCTATTAGGAACTGAGCTGAGGTCTTTGTACTCTACTACCCAAGACTTAGCTAACAACACATCATTTTAGAATGAACTTGTTTAAGTATCCACTATGGCAGATTTATTGATGGTCAGACCATCATGTATGTGACCCAGGTTAATAGGATAAAATGTAAGAAAGGCCAGTGATTCTGGGCAATGTGTACAAGTCCTCATCTACCAGACACTCTACTAGACATAATGACTACTATACTTCTATTCTGTATCTTGTGTTTGTAACAAAGATAATAAATGATTTTGAACTGTTAACAGACTTTTCTGACATCTACAAGGGTTGAGCGCAGCAAGGCCTTATCTGCGTAACAACAATCCCACGGTGAAGAAAGTTCAAGACGTGATGGTTCTTTTAAGATGAATGGTAGGTATAATCAAACCAGTCATCTGGAAAAAATAATCATGTCTTGATAGAACTTTATGAATTATTTAATTAGATGATTTATCTCCAAAGAACTCTTAGGTGTTGAAATTTGTTGACCTTGGAAGTGTTGTTACATAGATACAGCCTTGTTGGACTCAACCCTCGATATATGTGACAAGATCTAGGGAAATGAGTCGCATGTCAGCAAGTTTCAATTGTGATTTTTGGCCAACCTAATTGTGCGTCAAAAATGCTACAGTTTGGTACAAGCCAGGACAATGCAACGGTCTTTTACAAGATTCCCACGAACATCTTGCAAAAATTGTGTTACAAAGTCAACATATGAATGCTATGAATATTGTAAGAACTTTGCCACTTTAAACCAGCATGGAGTACAAGTTCGTTTTAATTGGTTAAACCAAAAATTAGTCAAACCACTTAAGACTTAAAATACACCTGTAACAACAAATGATTGTAAAGTTTCTTATGTACAGTAAAAGAGGGTACAAAGACAGCAACTGTGTAATGATGCATCCTTCAGCAAGGATAAGACTATTCCAAACTGAGCTTCATTGTGGTCTACCATTTAAAGTTGTTTGGAATCTCCCCTTTCAATATGTGATATGCACCAAAGAGTTCAAGATTTAGATCAGGTTTAAAATTAGACCTGTTTGACTGAAATTGTGTATGATATCGAGAGTTGAGAGCCACAAGGCCATATTTGCACAGGCAACAATTCCTATAGCAAAAGATTTTAAGTCCTAATGGGTCTTTACAGACGAATGATCTTATACATATGATCTTATAGATCATTCACATTGAGCACCATCAGGTCTGAAACCTTTTGATCGTGGGATTGCTGCCCTGTCTTGTGGCTCTCAACCCGTGATATGTATAGGAATTTGAAAATTGGATAGCAATTGCAATAAGAGAATGCCCAACAAAGTTATGAAGAAAATATCTGACACTTAACACAAGGGCCAACTTCAAACCTGGTCTAACCTTAAACCTCTTTTCTTAGTTTGATATACAGTATAGTGAAAAAATTCACAGCCTCTTAGCATTTTATGACAGCATATAAATGTGACCATGATAATGACACAATCCTACCAAAAACAACATTCATCATTTCAGCAGACTTTTTGTAAGTAGTGTTGAGCAGCACACACATATTGGTTTGGGAACTGGTACCTCCTTCAACAGATCATTGTTTTCTTCTGCACAAAAAAAGCTAGAATTTGAAATTCAAGCTAGAAATATATATACAAATACAAAGCAGCACTATGCAGAAACTGTGGCGGATTTCATTGACAAGTCTTGTGCTTGTGGTACCTCAGTACTACCGTTTTTCCTATGCGCCCTCTGAGGGGAGGGCACAGATGACATCAGTCCAGGAGGGGGCATTCCGTTTATTAAATGATGACTCCTGAGTGCCTCTGGTGATCCCAGGTGGGGAAACATAGACATAGGTGATGAAGGATACACTAAAACTGGTGGCTGTGTTGTCAGTCCTGGAAAATGATTTGAATGCCCACCAGAAGGGTGAGGTATATGTACAATTGCTGGAGAATGTGGAAACGGTGACGTAGGCTGGTGACCAAATGGTGACGCCGGTTGATGAGTAGTAAACGGTGACGCCGGTTGATGTGTAAACGGTGACGAAGGTTGTGACATCGGTCGTGGCATGGACGGTGTATGATGATGCGACGACGACGATGAGCTTGATTGTAACGATGTGTGACCGTGCCTTTCAGCAGGATGGGGGGAGTTATTGTGTTTTGAAGTTGTTGAAGATGACGATGTTGACGATGACGTTATTGCTGTCTTTGCCGAATGTGACGATTGTTCTTCTGAAGGATGGGAATTGTGAATTGAATTGTTCGGGCTCCGTGATGTGGAAGGCTTAGGGGATAATTCTGGGTTTCCAGGTGAGCCTGGAGAATGGTCCATATCTTCTGCATCACTGTCATCGTCATCCTTCCCGACACCATTCTCATCTGATGCTACATATCGGATACACTTTTTCTTCCTCCTGGAAACAAGAACACAAGATGGGTGTTAGTGTTGAAAAATAAACATAAGAGTCAAAGAAAGGATCAATACCAAATTCAAAGGATCAATACCAAATTCACAACCATGATTTTGCAATGTTTATAATATCTTAAGGTCTTAGCACCAATTTCGAAATTTTTCATAGAAATTGCTTAAACTTAGACCAAAGACGATTTAATTGATGCTTATCACAAATCTGAAATAAAAAATGGGAGTCACCGGATTCGTTTTTTAGATAGAAAGCATTTAAAAACACCAATTTTTTCGCATTTTTGGTCAAAATTTTGTACACAACCCTATGGGAAATCGCGTTTTATGCTGGATAAAAGAAGTCATAACTTGAAAAAATTTTCATAGAATATTTTTATTTTTTGATATATGGTGCGCACCAGTTAGATCTACAAAGTTCTTAAATAAAAAAAATATGGTCACCGGATTTGTTTTTGTGTTATTTAACAAAAGCTGCCGATTTTTGGTAAAAAAAAATGAGCAAATTTACAGATGTGCGTTGGGCACATAATGATATACGCAGCGTAGTACGCACCCCAATGAGTAAATCTGGCGCAAAATTCCAGGTTGATAAGGAGACAATATAAAGCCGGTATCCATGCCTACCGCGGTCGGTGCAGTTATATTATGAAAATATCAAACAATAATAGGCCTATTAAATACTAAAACCGACGCATGTGCTGTTTTTTTGTATAAATGAGGAATTTTCGGGGAGTCTGGATTGTTTGTATTGTACCTGTTGTATTTGGGTCTATAATTTTATATACATACTAACTATTATTAGGCTTATACATGTTATATATTGTTTTATATTTTCACCACATCAAGTTTGCTTACTTTGCTTGTTACCTCAAATTTACAAATTTATTTAGATATAACCTCCCGCATCATATTTGATTCTCGATGTGTTCTGTATAATTGTCTGTTGAATCTACCTATACATTTTTCCTTATTTACATTGAAA
>JXSR01S040814.1:0-12450 GCA_000969725.1 Ophiothrix spiculata | reverse complement strand
TGATGCAAATATATTTGTTGAAAATAAAATGATTATGAGATTGACAAACAAAATTACATATGTGTCACAGTTTGACTGCTTCATTCGTAGAAGGGGAAAACATATAGTTCAATTGGTATTATCACCCTTTTCCCCAAATTGGAGATTTAAAAAAAATGCATTTCTCAGCCCCTGAATTTTGTTATGCCCAAATCAAATGTTGCATTTTATTTTAAAGGAATCATTTGCTTCATCAATACAAATGTCTACAAAAGGTGATCCCCTTTACCCTAAAGCCCCACTTAAGCTGGGATCCAAAGGTGTGTTATATATATTTGTATTTTGGGTGAGACCAGGGCTTACCAATAATTCGTAAAATCTGTTATAATTAATTTTATAATCAATTCAATTTTAACCAAATTCAATTTGTATGGCTTCCATTACTTTTGCTACTTTAAACTGGGTTTAAATCCTTACAAGAAAACTATGGCCAGGGTCAGACGAACGACGACATTTATTTATTACAATACTTTAATGTCATATTTATTACGACATGCGGTCAAAGGTATTAAGTTACGACCTCGCATTTACTACAATAAATACAATGTCGTAATTAATTACGAGATGGGATTAGCTCATCATTTTCAGTATGCAGACTATAGACTAGTAATGCAATGTCGTAATTAATTACGAGGTGGGGTCACACAGGGTTTTCACCGCAGTACTTTCAAGTTTATTACAATAAATCCATCTCAACGACAGAAATTGTCGTTGTTCTTTTTTTTTAATGCGACGACGACCCGATTGTAATAAATACGGGTCAGACGTATTATGAGAGCAAAATTCATTGTAGTAAATGTGACCTCGTCGTTCGTCTGACCCCGCCTTTAAGCTTTGAGATCTAATTTAACAATGAATCAAATGCAATTATAAAACTATATGCTGATTTTCAATTTATAATTGATTGATTTATAAAAGGTGTGGTTATTTTGACCCCAGGACAAACCACTTTCTAATATTGATAAAGTAGATCATTACAACAAGCCATCTTAAATGTTGCTATGGATGCTTTATGCCTTGGTCACATAAAAACCGGCCACCAGCCAATTTCTGGTACATGGAATTTTAAAGAAGCTGATAAGCCAAAGTCGCCAGATGTATTATTAGCAGTAATTAGGACTACTGCACCATTTTTGTGTTGTTTTCCCATTGTTTTTATTTCTTTTTTCTTAATCCCAT
Organism: Ophiothrix spiculata; assembly: GCA_000969725.1. Taxonomy (NCBI): domain Eukaryota; kingdom Metazoa; phylum Echinodermata; class Ophiuroidea; order Amphilepidida; family Ophiotrichidae; genus Ophiothrix; species Ophiothrix spiculata. The sequence goes on along the minus strand of JXSR01S040814.1, from coordinate 11,232 downwards.
TTTTTTTTTGGTAGACGCCCGGGGTGCGCGCGCCCCTTCCGCACTCCTCTGGCTACGCCAATGGACACTGCTCAGTCTCCACATAGACACCTTCCGGTCAGTGGCAGATGTCATGCGGTCTCCGGTCGGCTTTTAAGCCTGGTTTGACGCTTGGTTAAAACTTTTCATAATACGTGTTGAATTCCCGGGGTTGAATTTAAGCCCAATATGATGTGGACCTACGTAATCTCATTGAGAGGTACACATGACTGGGGTATCACGGGTCTATGCCATACAAACAGCAATATTCTTGTCAGTAACTTACTTCAGTAGCCACGTAATGTGTGGATGGAAAAAGCAATTATAAATATCTCGGCCAAGGATATAACTTCTTGGAAGTAAGCCTACTTATGGGTGGCAAATTTGTGTTAACCTTTAGATCAATAAATTGTAATAATGCATCAATTAAGATTAAAATCTTGTAATTAAAGGGACTGGCCTAGATTCTTCCCACTAATTTTTTACCTACATATATTTTTACTTTAATCAATAGAACATGTTTATAGTAATACAACATATAACAAGTAGTTTTCCATGATTTTGAGGAATATTGGAGAAAATTGCAATACTTTGTTTCCTACTTTAATTTTTTATGCCAGTGCAAAAAAGTGGTGTGTAAGCAGTGTTTCTAGTTTGAAAAATTAAAAAGATCTTGTTTCTGCACCTGTGATGGCCAATCAAATTATTTTTGATGAAATTTAGGATTTAGGAAACACAGGATAGTCACACCACCATCAAAGAATGATATATTGCAAATTAATTCTCAATCAATTTAAGCCATTTGTGTGTAAATTTTTGCACTTTCTTGGATTTTCCTATACTTTTAAGCTTTATTTAGAGCATTTCCATAAGTTTTTAATTCTAGGTGGAATCTAGACTATTATTGTTTCAAATAAATTTCGGACATGAGCTTGATTTCTGAACGCAGCCACTGCGTATCCACAAGTTGTGACAAAAACGGGACATCGGGAAGTACGCAACACAGTTTCCAATCAGAAATCCACAGTGTCGCAAATCGCGCGTGCCTGAAAAGCATCGTGTACTCGCGTAAAATGCACACGCAATTGTGTTACGCAAGGCTCTAAATTTTCATGTCCGAGAATTATTTGAAACAACAATAGTTCCATTAATTGAAGTGTTGATTGTGGGTAGTGATTAGATATGATACACCCCAAACATCTGTTAATTTAAGTTAGATGCAACAAACAACCATGGAGAGGTCCGGAAATTGGCCCATACCCATAGCAAAAAAACTGTACCCAGCAGATGGCCAGCTGCTGGCCATCGGATAGCAATACCATCCGATAACCATCCGATGGCAATTTCACATGCAAATTAGGGAGAGGTCCGGAAATTGGCCCATGTGATGATAATACTCATTAAGAAATGGTCAAATTTCCAAATCTCGTCGGAAGGTAAACTTGACCAGGGTATCACAAGTTTATGCCAAACAAATTGTATAAGGCGCTCTATAAATGCTGTGTATTATTCAAAACCTTGCAGATCTTTCGATAGACCCCATCTATTTTAACTTCTTGTGTTTCATGGTATGTTTTAAGTGGTGGGGAAGTTTTAACCATTTCTTACTGAGTATTGGTGTTTGATGAAATGATCAATTCATTAAAAGGAAAACATTTGATTCCCCTTAAAGCATTTTCAGGCCTTAATTTTTAAGGCGAGCTAGAGTGATTGCTCTCCTATGCTCGCCTACACAGTCTCTAAGGAGAGCAATATTCAGCTCACCTCAAACTGCTAAAACCAGCTAATATCTAATGGTGTGACCTCAAATTACTCTCCTGACAACTCTCCTTGAACCTTTCAGGAGAGTAATTTATGGCTCTTCAGCATTTTTAAAAAATGAAGCACTGATTTTTAAGGGAGTGTGGAGTTTTAAAAATTAATACAAATTTTTCAGCATACCTTGAAAACAAGCAAGATGTGGACAGGATAATAATATTTAGTTTTAAATAAATAGTCCAAGGTTGTCATAGGGGCAAATCTACATGTCGCTAGGATAGTCGATATCGGCAAAATTTTGTCGTACGGCAAGGTTTTTCGAGTCGAAATGAATTCAACTTTCAAAGTGACATTAAACAGCAAAGCGACAAAACTGCAAAGCTACAAAAGTGTGAAACGAAGCAGACGTATCGACAGAGCTACAAAGCTGCAAGGCGACAATGAGTACTAAAGCAGCATTATTGTTCATGACCCTTTCCTCGGACCATAAAACCTACAAATTTTCTAGCCCTTTCTATATGAATTGAGGCAGGTAATTTGAAATAGAATTATTAATTGCTTTTAGTTATTGGATGCTCGATTGCAACGTTACATCTGAATCGGTAAAAGGCATCGGGCTGATTCAGAAATTTTAAGTTCTGAGAAAATTGAGTTCTGTACTGGTAAAATTTGAATGGAGAAAGGATTTTTATCTCGGTTATGAAAACATTTGTCTTATGTTTCGGATGTTGGAACCTGATTAATATGGTAGAATACACTTCAAAGGTAACGGTTTGATAAAATTAGAAATTCAACCTTGGGCGTGATTTTTTACTATGCTCAAGCTTCATCAGATCAGATCAGTATCTTGTAATTTACTATGCCGACCTTAAGGTACCTTTCGATATGACGGGTCACAAATGTGGATTGCCTTGAGTGGAAGTCTCCCAGTAATGGCAGATTGATGAGGTGCAACATGCATGAAATCGGATTTGTCTATAGGTATTCCCTAAAAATTGCTGCTTATCGGATTAAATCCAGAACATGGATTCTCCTTGTTGGATTTGGGGTCAATGGGTGGTCATTCAATTTATTTTACTTGGCGTATATAACAAAGAAAATTTCAAGCAAAATATCTGATTTTTCTTGTTTATTTATTATTTCTTTAATCTAGATAACACTGATAAAATCAGTTCTTCTCTGAGGCACATATGTAATAGTACATTGTAGTTCATTTTGATATCAAGAATTGGCCATAGGAAAGAGAACAACAATATTGATGGTTGAGAGCCACACGGCCTTAGGCCAACAAAAAAAAAATTGTTTGTTTGCCCTCCAGTGAAAAAATTAAAATTTTGTGTCGGTTGATCTTTTTTTTTTTACTCTTCACATTTATTTTAAAGAATGATGTCATTCCATGGATTTTATCATGAATACCAAACAATGCAGGGCTTAATCAAAGATAGTGGATCATTATTTAGTGGAAATATGCATTTTAAACTACTAAATTTATGTGACTTTATACTGCTAAATTTTATGTTTTCCATCAAAAATATTTAGTTTTCATATTTCACATGTTTGAAGAAAAAACAACAAACTAAAATACCCTACCCAAATTTTTGGCATTTTAGGGTCGGTCGCGGAGGGCACACAAACATGATTTTTTTTTTGGCCTTATGGCTCTTTGTTGCCTGTGCAAATACAGCCATGTGGCTCTCAACCTTCAATATTAATATGTGCACATATCATGGCTCAACCATATGTGTTGCTCCCTTTTGAACTGATTTTTAGTTTGAACTTCAAAAATAAAGTTACAGATGTAATAAAGTCTCTGCCAAAATTCCTCAGACAAAATTGATCACTTGTACCGGTCGTGTTGGTAAACAAAAGGACCCTGCACTCTTGAATGTTTATTTACATCATCCGAAGAATTTGGGTAGTGGTGGCATAATTATTGAGAAGCCCCATTCATGCAAATGATCCATGTGATTGTAAATACAATGTCACGCTTTACAGCATATCTACCAGAGTACATAACGACGGGAATAAAGGTCATTAATCCTCATTTGCATCGATGGGACTTCTCAATACCACCATTACCAGAATTTGGTGGCAACTTTACCTAGTCGAATTGATTTTGCCAGTGCATGAATAACAATACAATGTATTACAATATATCAATATATATATATTTTTTGTTTATATAACTAAAATATAATGCACCTCCCTCTATTTAAATATTCATTGACGGAAAATTACATTCAAATAATGTAATGTAAATATACAATTCAGATTCTTGGCACAACACATGGCCATACTTTGATCAACATCAAATAGGTCGGAAATTATGAGGCTTTTCTTCATCCGTAAGTAAACATAATCCCACTAACACCCTGCCGTAGATACTGACGGGCGATTCACACGTACAACGCACGCTGCGTTTCCTGCAGTAGTGGTCTTATATACTTCAATGTCTATGGTGTTCAGCTATGCACGCGCCGCGTTGTATCAATTCACGATGTGAAGAGGCCAGCCTATTTGGTGTTGATCAAAATATAACCAACTATAAAAATATGATCATATTTTGAATGTAATTTTCCCTCATTCTGTTACTTTTGTTAGCATAAATTGCATAATTGATTTGTCAAGTTTACACCCATCATTTTTGGTCACAGTAAATGGCATATTATTACAATGTTTTTATTATCAAAATATGCGATAAAGATACTGGTGATACAACTGCAAGTAAAGCTACAGGAAGTGTGTGAATTCTTTAAAGAGACACAAGCCCTACATGTGCTGAAATATTATTATAAGATGTATACAGGAATGGGTATGACACTTGAGTTTATTGCATAAAGGTAGGTGGTACGATTTTTAAACTTAAGTTTTCACTGTCATATGAAAGACCACCACTTAAGATGTTTCAATTTCAAATTTCAGTTAAATCGAAGCACTTGTTTTGATTTTATGAGCAATTTTGTATTTTCCACTTGCCTATACTGTACTGTAACTGAAGAATTTTCTTTTTCCCCAAGATTCATTAATATTCCAGCTGGTACCCCATTTCACTCAAAATCCATTAACGTGACATAACTTTTATTTTACTCACAAAAACGAATTCCACAAAAACAAGGGGTTTACTTTACATTTAAAATTGCCAAAAGTTAACATGTCAGGTAAGAATTTTTCATAAGGAAAAGGTAACATTTGTAAGATTTTCAAAATTAAAATGTTAAGAAATTAAGAATCATAAAATAATAAGTTCAGATCCTATCCATGTTTAAAAAAATTGTCTGCTGAATCAAATAGTAATTCCATCATGCGTACTTCAAAAAAAATAAAAATATGATCTAAATTTTAAGTATCATCATGTGAAGCAAACTTGGAATTTTTCGTAAGATGACTTACACCTTTAAAATCATAAATGCAAATGGTTATTGTGAATTTTCATTCTACAGTTAAGAATTTTTCAACACATGATGATAATAAATGGGATCGTCTTAATCATTGGCCCAGATTTGAAATTTGGAATTCTTTTAATATTTGTAACAAGTATGAAACTTACCACATTTTCAAAAAATAGTTTTATTTTTAGTGAATGGTGCCGTTTTAACTTCATGATAATTCATTCCAAATAAGCAGGATAAAGAAATTTGTTTGAAGAATTTGGTCAATATATACGTCCAAGAAGAATTTGGTCAATATATACTTCCACAAAGAAAAATAATTTAAAAAACATATTAAACTGAATTTGAAAATGGTAAAAAATAATATCTTGGATCTATCCATAGTTGAGAGAGACAACCCAAGACTAGCTCTACCCTAAAAGGGTGAATTTCATTAATGTGTCACCTACCTGGATTAGAAACTAAAGAATTAATTTAAGTAAAAATAAGTTAGTTAGGGATTGGGAATGGTGAAAGACAGACATAGTTAAGTATTAAAATTTCTATCCACTGAATATCACTGTTGCAATTAACCTCCACCTATTTCAGCATTATACAGATATAAAGAATTTACCTTATCTTGGTATTGAATAACTCACAGGTTCTCAAGTCAAGGTTTTAGCCAGCCAGACGTGTAGGCCGTGTTTTACACGGCCATATTCGAAAAATCACGGCCAATTTTCGAATAACACGGCATATACATCTATAAAATACTAAAAACTTACACACCCAACTTTTTTTTTTACACACCCAATTTGCAAAATCCTACCTAAGAGCTTGTCTCAAGTGAATTGATAATCTTCAAATTTGAAGAAAGTAAATCACGGGTCATATGCTTAATTTTCTGAACAAGAAAAACATGATTCAAAATAAAGATTGACGGTAATATTGTACAGAATTCAAAGGGTAGATCAACTTTATCAAATAGCAAATACAGAATGATAATGTGTCCACATGAGAGCCTGTGTTATATTCAATACACTATCTCTACTACCAATACCACTGATAAACGCAAACAGTTTACACAAACATATTTTTGCTGGAATATATTTGAACACTTTTGCCAGAAATATGCTTCAACATCTATGTCATGGACCACCAGAGCCTTTGTATTTAAGATGGCTTCTTACTACAAGACAAAGACAACAAGGATTTAAAACATCCCAGCAAAAACTTTCTTGTGTAAAGTTAGCTGCATTAAGAGTAATGTACCTGTTACATTTATGCCATAATATACTATATCTAAGCTTTTTCATGTTTTCATCAAGTATTTATGCCTTAGCTTCAGCCATTGCTCCGCAGGAATGATGATTATGCTGCAAAGACGACGCCTCCTCAAAATTCAACGTCTTCTTGCAGTATGCACACTCATTGACAGTAAACGGCAGGCCACATGATTTCCACGATGACACCATGGCTTCAACAAACTTATCCATCATCTCCGGGGTGTGGTAGGGGGTTGGTGCAATGCGTAGACGTTCTTCACCAGGTGCAACCGTTGGAGGGTTGATGGCTTGAACATAGAAGCCATGCTTGCTAAGAAGTTGATTGGCTACCTCAGTACAAGCCCTGGGGTTACCAACCTGTAAAATGACAAAGTATATTTTAAGGTTTACTACGCTATCAATACATCAATTTGCAACCCCACACACTACATAACAGGCATACTTAGCATCAGTGGTGTAACAGGGGTTGGTCGCCAGGGGTTCACAAATTCTTTTTTTTTGACTTTTTACATGTTCATTATCAAATACATCAGAAAATAAATTTAAAAAGTTTAATCTCATGCTCAAATTAAATGGATGTGGTTGTATAACTTTGATATTGCTAACCCATGCATAGATTTAATACATTTCACATGTTTTCCAAAACAATTTCCTCTCTCTCTATGTAAAAGTACAACTACTAAATAATCCTCATCCTGTCAGTCGTGAGTATAACTTGCATAACTTCATCGCTTGTCATATTTCTACATTAAAAAAATGTTGGGTTTCTACTAAACCAGCAGATCACTCAGTATACTTTATTACTATGCCACATTAATATTTATTAGAAAACCACGGAATACAATTTGTCAGTTAAACCTGATGCGCATGACAGTATTTTGCCTGCTTCCACCAAGTGCTCCTAACGCCCACACAGGGAAAAAATTGAAAAACTATCACACCCCTACTATCGCATCCCCGTTATCATATCACTTATCAGTTGGAAATTCATACGGTAACTGAGAAGAATGGACATTTTGGGGTAATTCAGTGAAATATTTACACGGTATAGTTAAACAAATACAACATGGTTTATTTCGAGAAGTCTTGAAAATCCCTGATCCCTCGGTGTTGGATGTGTGTGACTACTTCCCTCCGCTTCGTGTTGGGAAGTAGTCACAAGCATCCAACACCTCGGGATCAGTAAGGGTGTGTTCCCATTCCTAATGTAGGGTTAGACCCTGGATCCTGACCCAGCATCGAGTCCACATTGATTTGTGTTCCCACTGCTGACAATCCTAGGTCAAACTCCCTAATGACTGAATGTTAGGTCGAGTCCACATACCCAGAATTTTGACAAACGTGTATCTGCCTCACTAGCTAGCAACAATGCATCAGAATCGGTTTATCAGACATATTCTTTTTGTATTATTTCTATTTTGGAATATATTTTAGCTGCTGTTTTTTAATGTTGAACATAATAAACAATGACATTAAAAACACATCGTGCATGGACTTGCACTCAATATGTGACAGCGTATTTAACTGTGTACGGAGAAACATACAGCTGTATTATGAGGAAATCGCCGCCACGAATCATGCATGTCTTCCGCTACGTGAGTCGGGCCACATGTATGCCTACCCGGGAGAACGCAGTACAAACATTTTATTTTGGCTATAAATTTCTATAGCTCACTGTGACTCAAAAGTCCTTATAAGGACTATCATTGCATTTGTAAAAAGAATCATAATTCTAAATGCAATTTTAATCATTTTCTCCTTCCCTAAGAACAACAGTGTGGACTATATCACACACCTTTAATACATGCTTTATGTTTACTGTATACGACTGTCACGATGTTTACATATTTAACCCTTCATTAAATGTGTATCATGTTCCCACTGGGCTTGACCCTACATCGAGACAACCTAATTTCGGTAGTCTCGACCTGGGATTGAGTCCACTTCTTAAATGTGGGGTCGAAACCACATATAACGCGTTCCCACTATATTTAATGAGGATTCAGATCTAGGGTTGTGAACTTGATGAAGAATCAAAGCTTGCAGTGGGAACATGCCCTAACTTTCCTCAATACCATGTTGTATTTGTATATTAATCATAGTTTAAACAATTTGAGGGGCAATATATAAATAATTTTGCGTGAAAAATTCAGTGCCTTTTTTTCACAACTTTACCTTTCCCCATCTTAGCTGATAGCTTGTTCACAAGTGAATTGGTTCACTACTTCTCCCACAAAACTTGATTGTAGTTTCTCTACCAGGTTTCACACAGAGGACCAAGCAACTTGTTATCAAGCCATCAGGTAAGATGGGAGAAGTTGAAGGCGTGAGTATAAATCACTGGATTTATCACGCAAAATCTTGTATATTTTGACTGCAATCCTACAACAAATTAATCTGTTTATGAAAATTTGAAGAGCATTATGTTAAAGGAGCATTGGACACAATTTTGAAATTTTATTTGTGAATGATTTACACTTCATATGTTAGAAAACAACAGACAATTACAAGATATCAGGAAAATGTTGATCAAAACCTTCAGAAAAGTCAAAAACTAGAATTTATTTTGTTTGTTGATTTTGGGTCCAAGGCTATCCTGTAAACGTATTACATCAAGAAAGAGCCAAAGACCTGTTTGTAAAACATTCCTTTCACATCATAGATAAATCAAAAGAAATTTTTAGTTTGCATTAGATCACCTGAAAAGGCCAATGTTATATTCCAACTATAGAGGGCAGTATTTATCATTGTCAACAACGATAATTAAAAATAAAAGCATATCGAAAAATGTTTGCTATATAGGGTTTGAATCTAACAACAAAATTTTGCATGTTGTCATTATAACCGCTAATACTTCAAATGATGCAAAAATCTCATAATGCTTGGTTTGAGGATGATGCTGAACTTGTCCAATGCCCCTTTAAACCACAGATCCTCAAATACATTTGAGGATCTGTGTTTAAACATAATTGTAATATCACAACTCACATGTACTGGGATGATGTGGCTTGGCGTAGCAATGACTGGAATTCCAACTGATTGAAGCTTGCCAAATAAAGTACGCACTTGTTGTTGATGACGTGCACGTAGATATTGCCCCTCCTCACTCATCAAAACCTGTGAATTGAAAGATTAACAGAATTAGTTACTGAAAAGTTATTTTTAAAAATTTGATGTGAGAAAAAGAAGTCGATATTTTAGGCAAGCTTCATGATTTGTACATTTCCTGTCTAGCATTGCTGCAAACAAATTAATACCACTTGGCGCAATTGTATATCAATTTAACTCTAATGAAAATAGGAAATAACTTTCCTGCCATCTTGTACAAGCATTCTTCAGCATTAACCTTTTATGGCGGGAGAGTACATGTAGTTGGAGGCAAAATCATTAACTTGGATACCACAAAATCTCAGCTTGATTATATGTGATGCGCTCTGGGAAAACCCTTCACATGGTGCAAATTTTACATTCTGAGTTCTTAGTTCCATAAGAAAGCTATTATTATTCCTTTTATAACACTTTTTGTTTTAACCTTCTAGGGTGCCCAAGCCCAAAGTTACAGATGTTTGAAGTTGATAAAAAATCAAGGAAAAACATAACAAAATTGGGGTTATTTTCTTCATTTCTGCAAAATTGTCCTCAGCGACATGTGAAGGGTTTTCCCAGATCACATCACATATAGTTGGAAGAAGTCAAATCAAGACATTTTCAACAATCATTGAATTGGAAATCATAAAAGATAACAAGTCTATGCGTCAGGCAGTAAGTCATAAAATACTTCCTGTCTGATTGTAATTTGTTCATCCAAATGTTTCTCTTGTACATGATTTATATAAGATATCTGATATCATCTAGAAAAGTCTCTCCTGATATTCTGATATTGCATGTATTATTTTCAGCTACATAACTCTTTTGTTTAACGATATAAATCACTAAGTAAATAGATAAAGCAAAATAACATGATATGGTAATGTGCAGGTAAACAAGACACAAAAATCATGAGACCTTTTGTCAGTTCAACACCCTCAACATGCAATTTGACCTTTGCTGTATATCTTATTTTGGTACAGATTTATACAGTTTGTTAAGTGAGTATCCACCCAATAATGTAGATAGGTAACAATGCATGCATTGTGTTGCCTTGTTAAATGGGTGCTCATTAAATTTAAAAGGGGAATCTGTACTCATTAGGGAATTCAAAAGGGGAATCTGCACTCATTGTCATCTTGTTTGGCATGGAGTTGATTATCCTGCGATTTATTGTACCTCTAGATTTGTTTGTGAAGAAGTTTGATTGTTAGTCTCACCGAATAAATCTTAAATGGACGCAAAAACAGGGTATGCATTTTATTTCACACACAAAGTATCTCTCCATTTCAAGAAGCGTTTATCATGTCTGATAAACTTTTTTGAGTTGAGTTTGCTGATTTTCTCAACGATTTCCTTTTCCAAATGTTTCAGCATGTGGCATGCACACCTGAAAAATTAAAGCAATGCTATAAGATTTTGATCAAAAATGGTTTATAGTAAAAACAGCATAAAATGAAGAAATGTGGCTCTCTAAAAGCGTTTTCAAATATATTTTGTCAAAAATTATTTTGCCATCAAAAAATGTATAAAAAGAATATGCATGCTTTCCTATACTAATACCTGTAGAATTAAATTCGGGATCCCGATTTTAATTAATTCAACATACGGCCATAACAGAAAAAGTAAGCATCCCTGGACAAAATCGAGTACAAAAATAGAACAACATTCCTAAGGTGCACATTTGGAACACAATTATAGTACAGTTTTAGTAC
>JXSR01S040813.1:85526-107064 GCA_000969725.1 Ophiothrix spiculata | reverse complement strand
TTTGGGTATTTTTTTCAAAAAATAAGATAAAAATCATTTGAGAAAACGCTTCCCAGACATTTATCTCTGGATTCCCAAAGCAAAAATGTTCAAAAATCTGTGGGAAAAGTACGACCTTTCTTATATGCAAAATATTATAAGTCAAATTGCCATTTAATGGCAGCGGTGGGATACATTTTTGGACATATTTTTGGTATTTTTTTCAAAAATTAAGATAAAAATCATTTGAGAAAACGCTTCCCAGATATTTATCTCTAGATTCCCAAAGCAAAAATGTTCACAATTTCTTAAATGCAAATTTTATAGTTATACGCTTTCCAGATTTTTTTAAAATTTGACTCAACATTTGGGCGATTTTGTATATGGATGGGTTTTTTTTTTTTTTTTAAAATTGGAATATGTAAGTTTCCCAGCGGTGACACCCCTACCAAAATCAAAATTGAGTATCCCCCCCGGGCCCCAATCATGGAAATGTATAATTTTATACTACATAATATGTGATGACTCACCCCGAAAAGGGGGGCTTCGCGACAGAACACTTTTCAAGAAACAGGTGAAAATATGCAGCAAAAAAAGTACTAAAAAATAAAGAAAATAATAAGAATTTCCAGCAGATTTTCTGTTGTGAAATTTGATCGCCTTGACTCAATTTCAAGGTGTCATTTTAAAGCTTAGAAAATGTTGTAACAAATGAAATGATAAAATCAAAATTGATATCATCTGCAAAGTCCCCCATTTCGGGGTGAGCCATCACATATAGTTCAATTGTTAATAGAAGACCTTGCCCTCGTCATATCTGTCAAACTCTCTATAATAAAACTCGCCATTGTCTGGCTGTCTGCCAAGTTCATGAATCAGCTGTTCAAGTAGTCTCTTCTACTACACAATAACCTTACGATTGCTATCTTTTTACACTCAGTATATGTCGCCATGACTGGAGACTGTTAGTGAGACTTGAAGGCATGTTTGTACCGGGTACTGGGGTCAAAGATCTTCCAGGCTGGAAATGACTAGTTTATCATGTTTATTGGCTTGGTCGTGGATTACCGATGCCTGAAAGAACAGAACAGTTTATGGCCTTGAATTGTATATGTTGCATAAGTAGACAGGGAGCATTTCCCATTTGTCTTGTTCAAAAAAAATTTAAGCTTACTGAAAATGATTTTTGACAGCATTGTGGTTGGAGCTGGAATCGAAGGGAGCTCTACTGCATACCAGTTTGCAAAGAAGGGTAGCAACACACTTCTGCTTGAACAGGTGAGACATTTTTAATAATAAAAAAAAACCTCAAATTGTACAAAAAAAAAAATTTTAGGCAAATTTTTCATCAAAAATAAGTAGCTAGGTAAACAAAAAATTAAAAAGTTTTTTTGAGAATTAACAAATACATTTCATTTTGTAGAGCTAATTGAAAGAAATCTAACAAGCCATAAATGAGCTCTTTGAGACTTGTGGTTGCAGAGATACATCAATTTTATTGCTTGAATTTTTGGGCCCTATAACAACAGAAAAACTGTGCAAAAAGAGGGTGATTAAGTCAAATTTCATGAAAAATAAGGCTTTCAGTCAAAATCTAAATGGATCCAAGAAAATACTAAAGATTGAGAAAATTAAAAATGATTTCTTTTTTAAGATTCAATGATATAGTTTTACATAATGAGGGGGGATATTTTGCTCAAATCTGGGTCCGAAGTGCGCCACCATTGGTGATGTATTTACCAGTAACTACAGTGTAAGTCAAATTCTGACTTTTTTTTTTACCAAAAATGCCCATTTTTGCAGTGCTCCGGGTAAAAAACAGCCACACCAAAAAATGTAAGATGTTTAATTTTGTGTGAAAACACTTGGAAGTTTTTGTCATGCAATGCCAGTCGTTTTCATCCAAAGATTTCTTGACCAAACATTTTTTTTTCCAAAAATGGCTGTTTTTTGCACTATTTTTTGTCAAAAAACAATTGTTTAATTTACATCTAAAAGCCTTCAAAAAGAAATTGAAGCATGTTTTCTAGAATCATTAAAATCTTATCTTTCACTACTTCAAACCAGAGTTTATAAAATTGTTTCCATTAGGAGATATACGGTACATCATTTCTAAAAAAGTGTCAAATTATGTGCAAAAATTACCTCAAAATGGCACAGTTTTACATAGGAGATAAATATCAAGTTTTTGGTGTGGTGCCCACTCATATTTGGCTGTACCTAATTTAGTAAGACCGGATAGAAGACATTCTCTTTTATCGGGAAAGGCTTTTATCATTTTATGAATTCTACCCAGTGTGTCAGTGAGGTGAACGACCAAAATAAAAAAGGATCCACAGACCGGCCGGACCGTTGAAGAACCTTTAATGACGATCGCGGTGATAAGTTCCTACCTGTAGATTTTGTTTTTTATCATATGCGCAAATCTTACGCTAAGATACCACGCGCGTGTTTTGTCAAAATCTTCCCGCCACTGACTAACAAATTCTGGAACACTGCCCTCTTGAATAAACACCACAATCGTCTTTATAACTCAGGCATGAGAATCTTCAGATAATTATCTGATTTCAGATATTTTGTCATCCAAAATCATCCAAATTCAGATAATTTGGAGCTCGATTTAACCACTTTAGAGGTTTTTTGCTTAAATTTTACCAAATTCAGATATTTTAATGAAAAATCATTCTCATGCCTGTTAACTAGCCTAAGTTTGACAGGAAAATTCATTTTGATGCTTTTTAAACATGTAAATTAAAGCAATCACTGTAAAGTGTTAAAAACTGATGAAGTGCCCCCTTTCATCCATGACTTTTGATTTTATTAGCTTATTGTATTTGTTTTTGGAAGATAATAATACCCTCCAAATGATTTGGCTTAAATATGCTTACTTTTTCTTTTATGACCATTTGTTGAATTAAATTTGGGACCCCGTAATTTCGGGATCACAAATTTAATTCCACGTGTATTAGCATAGGAAAGCAAGCATGTGCTTTTGATCAATTTTTATATGACATATAACAAATTTTTGGAAAAAAACACTTGAAAATTAACAGTTTTAGATAAGTCACATTCCTTCATTTTAGGGTGTTTTTACTCAAAACTATTTCTGATCAAAATCTTATAGTATTGCTTTAACCTTAGAAGGTTTTGTGAATTAGTATTGCTGCCAGCTGGTACATCTTGTGTAAAGTATCGAAGTGAGAGGCAGACCTACTTACTAATGGTGGCAGCAGTGGGAAGACACAAAAATTAGGGAGAGTGTGGTCTAACTCATGTGAGGAAGGGAGTAATTTTGTGAAGGTACAATGTTAAAGTCGGCGTCACAATTCTTCAGACGATGTAAAAAACATCCAGAGTACAGGGCCAATTGCTTACAAACGCGATCGGTGCCCTGCAATTGGTGGTCATGTGACTGATTTTGTCTGAAGAATTTTGGCACACACTTTAGTGTTGCACCGAAGGTTGTCACCAGGCAACTTTTAGTGCCGGGTAAAATTTATGTGAAATAGTAAGAAAATAGAAATTTTGATAATAATTGTTCATTTTTCTATTGATTCTTCGTTGATTTTGTATTTTTTTAGCCTTGAGTGCCGGGTATTTTGACTCAAAATCAACCTGAGAGCCGGGTGGAAATTAAGAGTGCCGGGTGGTCCGGCCCGCCACCGCCCGGCGTAGTGTCAACCCTGGTTGCACCGATCTGTAGTTTCTGAATCGATGCTGATCATTATCTTATCAGTTCTGAAATGGTTATCAGTAAAAACCACCAATTTGCCAATTTTGTATCTGTAGTCGGTAGTCGGCAGGGTAGCTATATCTTTCTACATTTCACCAACTTTTTATATAAGTGTAAACCAATTAGTCACATACAGGTTTATCATACATATCATTTATTCTGTATTCGGTAGTCGGCAGGGTAGGTATATCTTTCTACATTTCACCAACTTTTTATCAACGTTGGCAGGTAAAAACCGGGGCGGTTTTAACCGCCTGGTAAAAACCGGTTTAAACCTGGTTAAAACCGGGAGGTTTTTGCCACCCTTTTTGGCAAAAACTGGCAAAAACCTAAAAATGTGAAAAACAAGTAAATAAAACACTATAAATTTGTTGCAATTGTTTAGTAAAACACTGAAACATGCAACACCATCAAGATTTTTCATACTAGACATTTGATGTTTGCGTAACATTTGTTAAGGTTGCAAATAAAAACTTCAACCTATAAAATAAAATATGAACTAATGTCACCTTTATTTCTAAAACATGTGCACAAATACAGAGCATTTATGGTTATTCTGTTGGATGCACTGATGTCATATCAACCCTTTTCTTGAATATATTGAGCGTAAATGTGTCTTTCAACTTAATTGTAAGAAAATATCCATAAATCAGAGCAGAAACATTAAATATTTTTGAACTATTGGTTCACTCCATAGATTTCGCACGGTAAGTTTCACTCCAGTAACAGTGATAGAGTACGCCAAAGTCAACATTTGCATCTGTCAGAATATAAAACTAGCAAAATAATACTAAGGTAGCCTAAAAGTGTACAAAGGTATTTAAGGTGTATAAACTCCCTAAATGTCATGAAAATAAGTAAAATTCAGAGATGCAAGTTTCCGGATTTTTTGTGATTTCAGATAACTTGCAAAACCATGGACTGTCGATGTAAAATATGGCATAAAGCATGAACTCTATGAGTGAATTTTACTTAAAAAGCATGTTGATGGGTTTAGTTAATCTTTCTTTATTCTGGATAAAACTCTTTTAATACTTAAGTACTAGCTGGTCTCACAAGAGGTCCAGATCACATGAATATTTATAATTTGTATGCAAAAATATCTTGGAAGCTCTTGGACAAAATTTCACAAACCAGTTAAAATCTTTTTTATAACTTATAACTTGCAAGTATGCAACATGATCTACCTGCTAGAACCAGTACCACGCACTTTGAATGTGATGCTGAAGTATAAAATGCAGCTCAGTAAATCTGGTTACATAATTTTTTTTTTAAGGTTTATTCTGAATGTTTGTTAATGCCTTTTGTTTTTGATACATTTATACATGGATGGAATTGATATATAAAATGTAATAATATTATTTCTGAGGTCAATGCTATATATGAACATGTGAAAATCGGATTTGAATAATGGTCAATGAAATTTTGCTAGTTTTTGCCGGTTAAAACCAGTATTTGCCGGTTTTAACCAGGTTTTAACCGTTTCCGGCAAAAACTAGTTTTAGCCGGCTAAAAGCCAACCCTGCTTTTTATAAGCGTAAACCAATTAGTCACATACAGGTTTATCATACATACATACATATCAATGTCCATCCTATCAGATTTGAGGCCCAAGATTCTGACTTGACAATAGACAGAAACGGTCACTAAAAATCAAACTTTTGCTATAAAACTTCTAAATAACGGATTTCCGTCGATTTTTATGGTAATTAAGAAGGAAAGTGATTTTTTAACATGTCTTGTAAGTTTTCAAAATGGCGACTTAAAAAAATTTCCGGGATTTCCCCAACCCCCCCTCCCCCTACACCCCAACTTTGACGGCCTACCTTAACCCCACCTTAGGTGGTCACTGGTACTCCTCTAGTATTTTCATCAAAATGACCGCAAAGGATGTAAAAGAGATTACCCAAATGCATTTGCCCGGTTTCTTTTGCGTTTTATGAAGCGGGGCAAAACTTTAGACCCCCCTCCCTTCAAAATTGAAACTTGGACAGAAGCCTTTTACACCACTTGTAACGCAATCGAGCATATCATCAAAACCATTGAACCATATCACCTGATTTCCATACACAAAATAGTCTATGACCTGTACATTATATTTAAATTTAAATTTTGTGATTGCATTGTATTTTTTCAAAGTTATAACCCGTCAAAGCTGGGAGTTAATTCTTTCTGGGACACCCTGTAACCCTTAAACTTACTTTGATTTTGATTTCCCTTGCTTTACATTTCCATTTTACAGTTGTCTGAATTGTTCCAATAACCAGCATTCACAAAAGAATAATATGTCGACCAACATCTTCAACATTTACATTGTAATCTATGGAGGAAGCCACATTGTTGAAAATTGTTATCAAAATTTATGAAAATATTTTCATCTCTGTCGAGCATGGGTTCAAATTCATTGATGTCTTCCGATTTAAATAACACCATTGAAAATTGTAACTACCTATGCCTGTTGACAGACACATTGTTTACAAATGTATCAGATGGTAACTCTAATATACCATGTACCCCTAAGACAAACAGGAGGAAACAAATAATGTTAGTTTCATTTACATTTTAACCCCTTGGCTTAAAAAGTAGAAGGGGGACTATGGCATAGTACTAGCAAGCCGTTGGACTAGCAAGCTTTTGGACTAGCGAGTTGACAGAATAGCGAGCTGTCCCCGTGTAGAACAAGGCACTGAAGTTTCCATTGCCTTATAGCTGAGGCAGTTCTCATGTCCATCCTTGTATCACATATTGTGCCTATAAGGAGGGGGCACGAGCTAACAAATTTATTTCCTTTATTCTTTCAGTTTCCATTGCTTCATAGTCAAGGCAGGTCTCATGGCTAATCTTAGCTCTGGTTCAGAGCTGAAAATAGTAATTTGTAATACATTTGTGTACTACCCTTTCTATACCATTACTATCTGGCTCTTCTAACTACTGACCCTACGATTTTGCTCTGGGAGGGTTGAACTCGGGGAGGATAGAACTCTGTATAGAACAGCTGCTTTAGAATTGTTTGAAGACCAACTGTTATCATTTTTTAATTTACTAGATTCAAGTAAAAATAGGATTTCTGGGCCTTAACCTGGTATTTCGCAAACCAATCATATTTTGAAATTAAAATCAAGCTCCTCAGAGCTAGGCTAATCTCTTATCTTCCAGTGTGCCTATGTGTGTGAGGATGATCGAGGGTTCAAGGTGTAACAAACAGTGTTCCCACTAAGGGTTGGTTCAAAATTTTTGGCAGACAGATTATTCTATGCAACAACTGTCCGTGTTTAAATTATTTCCCCTTACACCCTAATGCACCTTGGGTTTAGAACGGGGATTTGATGATATCGTGTAGAATACTTTTTTATTCGCCACCGTGTTGAATATTCTATCATGAAATAGTCGTTATTACTTAAATATGCGTGAGATTTTATTGAATAACGAATAAATATTGCACAAAATTGGCATAGAATATTTTATGGGAAGAAGTAACTAAGAACCGACCATAAGGTTTTTGAGCTGTGCCAATCCAAGCAATTTTGACAAAGTTGAAGGGGTGCTTACACAAAAATTATGAGTTGAGACTGAAAATTGTCCAAATAAAGCAAGAAAAGAATCTTACACATTTTAAGAAACCTGTTGTGCCAATTTACCAGTTCTTGCGCCAATATAGTGGCGTAACCAGATTTTTTGAAATGAGGGGGCAAGATGGGGCAGATATGTTTCAAGGGGGGGAGGGGGGGAGGCGAGAACAAAGCAAAAATAGGAGGATGTTTTTTCTCCATAGACCCATATACAAATATACAAAGTCAAATTTCATTTGGGGGGCAAAAAGGGGGGGGCAAAGGTTTTGTCAGGGGGGCCCGTGCCATATGGCCTTAGCAGGAACACTGTTAAAACAAATAAAATTTGTCCCATTTGTCCTTTCAGTTCCCATTACCCCATAGCCGAGGCAGTTCTCATGGCCAGTCTCGTATCATCCGGTGTGCCTATGAGGAGGACTACTTTGCTCATATGGTGATGGATGCATTTCCAATGTGGAAGGAGCTGGAGGAGGCAACAAATACACAGATATTCAAGTAAGGCTGTCTGAATATTTGTTAATAATAAGTAAAAATGCGAAACCTATTTGGAGTTCTACTTCCTGAGGCGAGTGCAGGTTTATATAACCTCAGGGTTTATTATCCCTGGGGGTAGGCCCTACCATTGAATCTTTAGTTGACAGGGATGAGCCATCTGAGGCCCAGGTTTTGAGGTCTGAAACCCATACCAATAAGGGGTGTTTTGGGGCAAAAAATTAGACCCATTTCTAGGGTGTTTTGCCTCAAAAGGGCTGATTTTACAATGTTTTCGTAATTTGTTTTCTAAGTTCAAGGCCCTTTTCTAGGAATTGTTTGTGGACGAGGGGGAGGGGAGTAATTATCCTCACCATTTTCCTTTTTTCTTGCCTTTACCATGATTTGCAAGAACAAAATTGTTGCAAAACTATGGTAAATGACTTAGTTTGAAATTTGTGCGGAACTCGAAATTTTAGTGACATTTTACATCTTAATTATCAAAAAAGGGGAAAATGAATGTGAAATGTGTGTCAGTGAATGAAAGGTGGGGGGAATTGGGGTGTGGGGTAAGGTTTGCAACTGGAGAGAGGGGCAAAAGAGTTAAAATGTTAAAGTGGCACCTCCTCCACATAGCGTGAGCAATTATAGGGGATGCAGGAGGGTCCAACTCATTGTAATTTACAATGTACAAACTCCTAATAATTCCGTAGACCCGGACGCTTTCGGTTTTTTGAGCTTTTGAGTCACTAGAGGGCTCTCACTTATATATATATTGTTGATTGTATTTTTTCAATAAGGTGGCACGTGGGGAAACATGCCCCTTTGCCCCTCTATAGCTACCCTTTTAATCGCTTCTCTCTGTCCTCCCTTTCCCTTCCCTCCTTCCCTTTGTTATCCTTCTTTTCTTCCCCTTTTCTTTTCTTTCCCGTTTTTCTTTCTTTTTCTTCCTCTTTTTTCCTTTTCCCCTTCTTTTTCCTTCTTTCTTTTCCCTTTTTCTTCCTCTTTTCTCTCTTTTTCCCTTCTTTCCCTCCCCTTTGTTTTTCCCCCTGGGTCCATGAAATTTCCCCTTGAGAGCCTTCAGGGGGGTAACTTTCCCCCTTCCTCGGTTGTTATGCCAGTGCCCCCCCCCCCCAAAAAAAAAAATGGCTTTCATTGCCACTGTTTGAAACCTTTTGGACTCAGAATACTTACTTTACCTCACCTGTTTTAAAAGCTCTGTATTTGACATGTACATATTATTTTTGATGTATCACTGTAACTTTTTGGACCCAACCTAAAAACAAAAAACTTAATTTTGATCTTCTGTACTTTGGTTTTTTTTGTTTTAAAATGTCCTTCTTTTCTTTAGAAACTTTTTGCGATGCACCTCCCACATATGAACAAACTGACAATTAAAAGAATCATTACTAACTTTAAAAAATGTTATTCCTTCCTCTGTATACAGAAAAACCGGAGTCCTTATCGTACAAAAACCACCACATGACCTATACCGTCGCTATCTACAAGCCGTAAAGGTAGTTAACAGACCACATGAGGTACTAACAGGACCAGAGTTGATGGATAGGTATGGTGGTGTGAGATATGACAAGGATTATAAGGGAATGCTGGAACTGGATGGAGGACTCTTACGAGCAGATAAAGGGTTAAAATGTTTACAGGTAATAGATATTTAAGAGTAGGATTCAGAGGTGCATTTAATGATCCTGTTGTGATTAAAAGTTTTAAAAAATCACCTCTTTAGAAAATGGCACACTTAGCTCATGTGGCTACATGCCCAACTGCATGCAGAATGCAAATTGCGATGATGGTCACAGTACCAAAATTCAGATCTTTTTAGTCTGTCTGCATTTGCATCTGTGACGGGGGATTAAAATTTAGGCTGCATAAAAAAATAAGTTGTTTCTCGTCCGAAGGTTTCTCAAAATGTGAGGAGGAAGGGAGGTGTTTTTTTTTTTTGGCGGGAGGTTGGGGAGAGCCTGGGTGATCCAGGTTTACCCTTGGTAGATGTTGACTGCACATTCAGTTGCTGTATTTTAACTCTATGTGATATGGATAGATGTTGGTTTGATGACAGTTTCAACGTTAAAAACATCAACAATTTAAAGAATCCTTTTTTAAAAAGGAAATCAGGGTCTTGATATTTGAACAATTTCGCTCAATTTTTAACATCTTTTTAGCATTTTTGGGAAAAAAATTGGTGCGGCACCAAAAAGTGAGGAGGGAGGGGACGAGAAACATGCGCCCTTAAACAGGTCACTGAATCTTTTTCCTGGGTTGGGGGACTGACAATAACAGTGCTTCTTGAGATTGACCACTACATTCAAACCAGAATGAGATGGAAATATGCTGAAAAATTTAACCTTTTCCAAAATTGTTTGAAATTACTACCCTAAACACAGTCCGTGTGAACCTCGTCCTTAAATTTGCCTACTGGTTTTTAAAATTGACTTCCATTGATATAAGGGCCAGGATAAAATGTTTGCTCGACACCTTTCCTATCAAAAAGCTGGCTCCACCACTGATACCTGTTTACCATGTGCCCCAAGACCATATAGGTATAGCTGTTTCTACTGCTATAGCCATAAAAATAGAGGCTTTAACTGAAACCTAGATTAACCCTAACACGTCACAGTCCAACAAGCAAAAATCAAGAAGTCCAAATACGTCACAGACATAATATATAGATACAGATGCCATAGATGGACATGGGATCGGGATGCTAGAGATCGGGGGTTCAAATCCAAGGGGAAACGGGAAATTTTTGTATGACGTATTTGGATTTAGATAGTTTTTAAGCGTTTCGGAGTTAGGGTTATGATTAAACTTCACCTTAAACCATTGTTAATCATTTCAGACACAGTTTGTAAAGTATGGTGGTTTATTACATGACGAAGAGCGTGTTAACAGTGTGGTACCAGGGGACATCATCACAGTTATAACAGACAAAGGCCGCTACAAAACTAGACGCCTTGCTTTAGCAGTGGGACCTTGGGCTTCACAGCTGTTACGACCATTAGGATTGAATTTCCCTCTTGAGGTAGGTACAGTTTAATCATCCATCCAGGGGAGCCTTGCTCTAGCGGTGGGACCCGGGGGGGGGGGGGGGTTACTTACATTGACGGGGTAATCGGTATACGTATATGTGCCTGCCTTTTGGGTGGGTTTTCACAGATTTTGGTATAGCGATTCGAGTGGTTTTCATACTGATGGGTTGGTTTTTCAGTCAAAAATAAGTATAGACATGGTCAAATGGCACATATACGTACAAAAAAATTTGAAGAACCCCCGGGGTGGGACCGTAGGCTTCGCAGCTGTTACAACCTTTAGGATTAAATTTCCCTCTTGAGGTAATTCTTCATCGGGAGGCACCTTGCTTTAACGATTGGCCTGTGGGCTTCTCAGTTACTACGTCCATTAGGATTAATTTGCCTTCTTGAATGGTTGCCCAAGGAATTTAAAAATAGACTAGGAACTTTCCCCCGCTTGTTGTCACACATAAAGCCGAGTTGTGTGTACGTGTATTCAGAGTTCAATGATATCCATTGATACGTGTCGATGAGAGATGATCAATGATGTAAATTTTTTTCAATGGGCCTAACTCTTAACTCAATGTACCGGTTTAGTTCAACTTCCAACTTTAAGCAGCGATAACACAGCTTTTATTAATATTCTGATTGCATCTGATTGCGATTTCAACTTTAATAGTTGTCAAACTAGCAATACGGTCAGAGATAAATACTATTATCATCATCGTTCGGCTGCGCAGCAGGCGATCACATAGTTTTCCTATTCACTTCTATTTTGAGCCATGCGCATCAAATGAACCATATTGAAATATTGTCCTCACGTTTGGGTTTTTAAAAATACATACTTTTGAGCAATGTTTACTGATTTCCGATGAGCACAGCAAAGATTATACTTAGGGTATGTATAATCTTTGCAAGTAATAATAATCATTGCTCTAAGCTAATCGATGACGATGTTGTGAGATGCCCATGGACAGAATCTCCCGGGGGAGGGGGGGTGGGCCACTCAAGTATAATGTTGCAGGCATAGCATGACCAAGAAAAAGGTGAATTAGGGTATCAAAAACAGCAATTTTTAATAAATATGGTACTTTTTCAAACCCTAGAAATCGGTATCAATAAAATCCCGATTTAGGAAGTGAATAGGGAAAAAAGGGGGCACCCCCAGCCTGTTCTGCTACTGAGCTGTTGGACTAGGAAGTTGTTGGACTGAAGAGTGGACCCCAAAATGAGTACCAAACAGCTGATACCAAATCCCCTTGTTTAAATTCCTTATCATAACCTGTTTTAATGAGGATACTTAAAAACATCCTTATCTCACACGATAGGTCATCAAGCTTGCTAAAACTCTGCCAGATTGATTGGGGAAACGTTTTACTTGCAAAAGGAGTTTTTCCTTTGCTTTTTAGAGGAGATTTATGAAAAATATCCAATTTTATTGTTGAAAAGATTGATTGGCTTTAGGTCCATACTCCAAAGGGCATGTTCATAGATTTATTTGGAAAACGTTTTACTTGCAAAACAAGGTTTTTTTTCTTTGCTTTTTTGCTTTTGTGGGTAATATCCAATTTTATTGTTGAAAAGATTGATTGGCTTTATGCTTTACTCCAAAGGGCATGTTCATAGATTCATCAAATGGGCACTAATTAGTATGCTGTTCTTGTTGTCATGGTTTTACACTATTCTGTATGGAATGATGACATGTATTTCCAGTTGAGGGGTCACTATATGTGACCCATCATATCAAAAGGTACCTTAAGGGTCCCAAAATGAAATTGATTTTTTTGTCTCATCTGAAAGATTATATTAAGCTTTAAAATGACACCTTGCTTTTGGTTATTAGATGTTCTATTGCAAAGTTACATCCAAATTAGTAAAAGGCATCGAGCTGATTCAGAAAACTATAGTTCTGAGAGAATTGAGTTTGAAAGTTTCTGTACTGGTAAAACTTGAATGGAGAAAGGATTTTTATCTTGGTTTTTAAAACATTTGTCCGACATTGTGTATGTTGGAACCTGATTAATATGATAGAATACACTTCAAAGGTAACGTTTCTGATGAAATTAGAAATTCGACCTTGGACGTGATTTTTGACTATGCTCAGCTTCAATGGCTTGTATCTCGTAATTTACAATGCCGACCTTAAGGTACCTTTCGATATGACGGGTCACATATGTGACCCATCATATCTATAGGTACCAACCTTAACGGCGGCATACGTAAAGCTGAATTCAGACTCGACGCAAACGCACGACGCACCGAGCATGTGTAGATTGTATTTTCGAGCTGAAAATTCAATGCACACATGCTCGGTGCGTTTCAAAACGCAATGCGTCACGAGTATGAATTCAGCTTAAGTTACATATGGAACATTGAATGTTAACAACACAGTTAATAATTGTGTCAGAGGTCGAATTTTGATTTTATCAGAACCAAAACACTTAAAAAGGTAAATAAAATCCAAGATAATAAATCCCCCTTCCATTCAAGTTTAGATAGTACATAAACTTTTACATGATTTTTTCAAAACTATCTTTTTTTGTAATTAGCTAAAAAGTATAAAGAGATTTGACTGAAACTTTGCAAGCAAACATCCGATAATCAAGTGTATGGTTTAGGTATTCAAACAAGCCACAGAGTTGTTCATCGTGAATCAACAATGGGGCAAACTACACGAGAGCTTGTTGACTTCTTAAAAGAAGTAACACTGTGTTTGATTTGTTTTGTTTTGCATTAGGCCAAGTAAAAAAAACTAGTTTCTTGCTAGTTTCATTTCCCAACTTTTTGAAAAAAGGAGGATGAGGGCAGTTTTTTTTTTTACTTACCCTGTAAATACGAGACATCCCGTTTTTAACAGATATTTAAGAGTTTAAATATGGGAAATATCGCCAAATACAGAACAGATACGTATGTATAGACTGCATAAGAGAATATTTCAAGATCGATCAAGAAGTGTAGATTGTGAAATAACTCGGATTTTCAGTGAAATTTTTGGGGAAAATGAAAATTTGTAAAAAGAAAAAAAAAACTTTTTTGATGCGGCAGCTGAAACATGCGCGCGAGGACGAGAAACTGTTATATTTTTTACTTGGTCTTACATCTTGCAGGTTCAAAGGATAAATGTATGTTACTGGAAAGAAAAGCAGCCTGGTTTATTTTCCAAGTTCCCAAGCTTTATTGATGTGAGTAAAGACGTCTATGGGTTACCTAGCAGTGAATATCCGGGATTGATGAAGGTAGGGCCGTAGAAATTTTTTAAAAATTTGTTTATCATTAACTTTAATAGCATATCATATTATGCAAAACGCAGAACAAGGCCCATCTCCTCAGGAACAGAAGGGTTACAAAGTGTTTTTACCTTGATTGGAACCCAGGACTCCTTGTTTTCCAGGCCATATTATATACCAGCCAGCGATTTGGTCCCCTAGTAATGCAACTCCTGTCTTTTCGTGACGTATTTGGACTTTTTGCACAAACTCTAGATAACAATAATGATTGATTTAGTTCCGTTAGGGTTAAGCAACACTCATTATTAACCTATCTGATCATACAGGATTTTCCGTTACTTGCCTCAAAAACAGAAGGGTTTCACTATGTGAAAGGGTTTTTTACTGTGTAGTGTGTACAGGCCTACCATTGATTAGCAGGTCCAGGGGCTAAAGTTTTCAGCCATGAAAATTAGAATAATACAAAATATTACTAAAAAGCATTATTTCGTTTTCAAAAAAAGTAAATTATTGGATAATATTTCCTGAAACTGCTAATTTCAACTTTATGATGACTAAACATTTTTGACAAAAAATATTTATTAGAGATTTGGGTCAAAACACACGTTTATGATATTTTTTTTCAAAATGCAGCTTTTGACATGAATTCAATATTAAGTTACAATTAGATTTTATGTGAGAAAATGCCTTTAACCCTTTGAACCCGACGAGCCGGTATACCGGCTCACATGTACATGTACCGTATACCTGATGAGCCGGTTTACCAGCTTTTAGGTCACAGTTCAGAAACTTGATGTGTCTTTCAACAGGCATTGGTAGTTACAATTTTCAATGGTTTTATTCATATTGGAAGATATCCATGAAGCTTTGAACCCATAATTAATGGGTCATTTTGCTCTTATTTACTCGACAGAGGTGAAAAATTCCTCATATTTTAGTAAATTTGATCACAATTTTCAACAAATAGACTACAACGTAAACGTTGAATGTGTTGGCACTGATATAAATAGTAATCTTTTGTGAATGCTGGTTATTGGAACAATTCAGACTACTGTAAAATGAAAATGTAAAACAAGGGTAATCAAAATAAAAGTAAGTTTAGGGGTTATATTGTGTTTTTTAACTTTTGGGTTGGCCCGGGTCAGCGGTACAGGTACACGTGGAATGCTGGCCAGGGTTCAAAGGGTTAAGAATGTTTGATAGGCTGAATCCATTAATACGTATGGTTTGATTAAAACTAATCATTGTCTATTCCTATTGTCTGTTTCACTTTTTAGGTATGTTATCATGGGGGAGCACCAATTTCATCCCCAGAAGAAAGAGATACATGCAAATATCAGGGCGACATACAGGCAATATCCGACTATATTACGCGATGTATGCCTGGGCTGGAATCTCAACCAGCTATTGTAGAGACTTGTATGTATACCGTGAGTATTAAGAAATTGATATTTTTCATCAAAACCAGTACGGGACCGTTTATCTCCAAAGGGTGATTAGAGCTCTTCCCATAAAGGTCAAACCATAGTCACCCTTCAAAAAAAAAATTCGCTACCAAACATTTTGCCGTGACGTCACCAAATATTTGCGATCAAATTTAAAGTATAAACTTGGTAACAAACATTTGAAGTAGTGTATATGGCAATTCAACAAATGTGCAATTTAGCGCGAAATTTTATTTGGTCTCAACTTGGTGATGAAGTTATTTTATTTGAAGTCAATCGTCATTTTGACGTCACAACCAAATGTTTGGTAGCGAAAATTTTGTTTGAAGGCCGACTATGTTTTGGCCCTAACCCAATGGAATGTTCACCACGACCACTCCACTACTACATTCAATTGTATGGTAAAGATGTGGAATTTCCTCTTTTTAAACTGTATTTTGGGAATGAAAACCATTGTCGAAGTGGTGTTTGTTTACATTGACATCAAGCTGTGATTATCCCTTTCTGAAGGTCTTTTTCATATACACCTTGACAATGTAATACATTTTCTATAGCAAGTTTTCCATCAGTAGTTTATCATGTAAGTCTATGCAGTTGGTTCACTCAGTGGGTTGATTACAAGCTGTGGAAGTAACGGTTTCAATTGAATGGTGGGAAGAACTATAAACACCCTTTTGGTTTATCTCAAACCAGTTGTACGTAAATGCAGTCCCAATTGTCATTTTCACTCTTTCAAAAATTAAGATATAAATAAGATAAAAATGACACCTCATTTAGCTTTACTCGGCTTCCAGAACTCATGTTTTGGTGATAGTCAAAGGTTATCGTGGGGTTACGGTGTAAATGAGATAAATGCATTCAAATATCAGTCAGTCCTATAGGCAAAATTAAAATTTATTGGACAATTTAAACAAAAATCCAGGGTGAGGGTTGCGCTTACTAATAATGGGCCCTGTACTCTGGTGATTTTGTTTTCATTGTCCAATACATTTTTGTAAGGCCTATAGATGTTTTCTGTTAAAATATATACACTTGGCACAAAAAAAACATGCATGTCTTTAGATCAGCAGTGTGTCAACTTTAGTCTGATAATTTTAACTTTTCCCAAATATACATTTTATCACTGCATCTTTACCCTTTCTTAAAGGGGCATTGGACAAGTTCAGCATCATCCCCAAACTTTTCCCCAAGCATTTTGAGATTTTTGCATCATTTGAAGCATTAGCAGTAATAATGATAGCATGCAAAGTTTCATTGTTAAATTAAAACCCTATATACCAAAATATTAGATATTCTTTTATTCTTTAATTATCGTTGTCGACAACGATAAATACTGCCCTCTATAGTTGAATTTTTAAAATTGGTCTTTTTAGGAGACCTAATGCAAACTCCAAAATTCTTTTGATTTATCTTCAATCTATGATGTGGAAGGAATGTTTTACAAACAAAATCTTTGGATCTCTCTTGATGTATTGCATTAATAAATACGTTTAAAGAATAGCCTCATACCCAAGATCAACAATAAAAATAAAATTCAATTTTTTGAATTTTCTGAAGGTTTAGATCAAATTTTTCCCGATATCTAGTAATTGACTGCTATTTTCTAACATATGAAGTGTAAATCATCAACAAATAAAATTTCAAAATGTTGTCCAATGCCCTTTAAAACACCTCATTAGTGAAAATTTGTGTGAAAATGGCTGAGATAGAACACCGTAGACTATGGTCACAATATGTCGTACGAACAGTTACATACAGTGTTTAGTCCATCTAATAGGACCACACGACGCTCTCGCAGCTTGCAGCTCCGGTTCCTTTTAAACGGACTAAACACTGCTCGTTACTGTTCGTACAAGTTATTGTGAGTCTTAAAGATACCAGACTCAAAAAACGAATGGCATCTCTGGCGTATAAGGTTTTATATTTTCAGTGTGGTCTACCAATTTTTTCTAGCTGATAATTTTTTTTTTTTGCACACTGTAGATGACACCAGATGGACTGCCTATTTTTGGAACCCATCCACAGCATTCAAACATAGCTTTTATATGTGGCCTTTCTGGTAAGTTTATAGATAAAATCCTTTTCATTTTTACAGTTTAGTACAGAACAGAGTCGGACATTTGTGAAGAGCTCTTGCAAAAGAATTCTTTCCAGCATCTTCAGATTCTTTTTACCCCGGGGGGGTACTTAGTACAAAAGTGATTACGGGGATGTGCCGCATAGCAAAATCAGGCTCTCTGGTATGCCAATGGGTCCTTTTTCTTTGCAAAATGTGGTATTTTGATGGGTCTGTTTTTCAAAATTTTCTAAAATTTGCGCCAAAATGACGCAAATTTTAGATTTTTTCGAAATTTCAAACAAAAATCAGGAAATTCTCGCCAAATTAGCGTAAATTTTCGGAGAAAATTTCATTTTTGTTTAACTTTCGACTCAAAATTTGGGGCATTTGGTATATGGATGGGTCCCTTTTTCTTGAAAATTGGTATATGCATGGGTGGTACTTCAAATTTCCCAGCGGCACACCCCTACCAAAACCAAATTGAGTACCCTCCCCCCGGGCTTTTTACAGTCATTCTGTGAACAAGTTGGAAATGTTTGAAGAATCTACTTCCACATTATCTACATCATCATCATCATCATCATCATCATCATCATCATCATCATCATCATCATCATCTTCATCTACATCATCATCATCATCATCATCATCATCATCATCGTCATCGTCATCGTCATCGTCATCATCATCATCATCATCATTGTTGTCGTCATGAACATTATATGACGATAAGGACGAGGACGATTTCAATGATGATATATTAATTCTGAACAAATTTTTGATTCTTAACAAATTCTGACGCATATATTGCTCAGCGCACCGGTGTGACACTATACATGTTGAAAATACTCAAGTTTTTCCTGAGCGGATTTTTTCTTATCCCACAGATTATTGGAAAACAAAATTCAATCAAAATGTGTCGCATATAATAGACCATTTTAACATAGTAAAATCAAAATAATGATAATGGTAATAATCAATTTTTGTGAGCAATTTTCTATTCAAACAACTTACAGTTTGCTTTAGGTAGATCTTCCAGGGTACCTACCTTACAATGTAAGTGTTATGGGGATTTACAGCCCTTAAGACCCACTTTTCATGCTCTCTTAACAGTTCAGTAATGTCCCTGTTAAGTATGTTTCAGCTTTTTAAGACCACTTTTTCAGCAAAATCATACTTACATTTCTACTCAAAAGCCTCAAATTTGTCTAATATTCAGTTCTTCAGGTCCTATTTTCCCAAAAAATTAAGTTCTTCAAGCCCTATTTTTCCAAAAAATCAGTTCTTTAATTGTTTAACCCCCTGATTACCTGTAGTGTGTTTTACAAAATTTTATGTGAAATGGGTTATACAAATTGCAACATGAGATATCAGACATCATATATATGAAATTTGAAAAATATATCTTTCCTGTAAGACATTTAAAACAGTAAATAAATCGAGGGAAAATTAAGTACAATTGAACATTCGAAAGGGATATGATGTAGGTCATCACATTATCCCGATTTACACACCGAACATCTATACGACAAATCACACCTTTCGAACATATTGGGCTATATCAGGCAAATCTGATGTCATTTACGATACCACATGAAGCTTCATTGGGACATGTGCATTCACTGTGCATATCATTTACGGGCTATTGGGAAATGATTTTATCATGTTTATCTAATGAAATTCTTTTGTAAACATAGTTTATTGAAGGAATATCAATCTAATATGATGGAAAAAATAATACTTTGTTTTCAAATGAAAAAAAGAGAGAGAAAAAAAAAAAAGGCGCCGACGGGATTCGAAACCGGGGCATCTCGCATCAAAAGCAAACACCATATCCAGTAGGCCATCCAGATCTCGCTGACATGGATAGGGTGTTTTAACTATATGTACGTAATAAAAGACAAATGCAGCGTAATTGATCACTTCCGGGGTTATATGATGTTTTCCATAGAAATTTGATGCTTTATTTGACCTCATTTCATTGGACCAAGCGTCAAACTCTCTTACCTGATACGTGTTTTACACAGAATTACCGCAAATGCTTTAGTAAATCTGTTAAAGAAGTGTTTTCGCTCTCTTTTGACCAAGTGGCTAAAATATATTAAGTCCAGAACCGTAGATTTTAGGTAAAACGCAAAGACCTAATTTGACCTCACTCACTCACTAATATTTCCCATTTTTTTTAAATAATTCAAAATGTTTTCATAACATTTATGCTTCTAATTGCAAGTTTGGTTTGAGATTCTATGCTATTTTGGCGAGTTTTACAGGCTTTATAAACTAGGGTATCCGATCTCATGAATATTCATACACATGTAAAAAACGGCATTTCCTGTCATTTTTCATGCATAAATAAAAATAAAATAAGCGATATTCCAGCGAACTGAATTCTGGCTGAACTTCAACACAAAGTTGAGACAAAATAAAATGTCGCGCTAGTTTGCACATGTTATTGAATTGCCATATACAGTGGACCAAATGTTTGTTACTCGTTCATAGGCCGAAAACATACTCGGCCTCCAAACAAAATTTTCGCTACCAAACATTTGGTCGTGACGTCAAAATGACGAGTGACTCCAAACAAAACAACTTCAATACCGAGTTCAGACCAAACAAAATTTCGCGCTAGATTGCACATGCTATTGAATTGCCATATACATTGGACCAAATGTTTGCTACCCGTTCATACTTTAAGTTCAATGGCAAATATTTGGTGACGCACGACCAAATGTTTTGTAGGAAAAATTTTGTTTGGAGGCCGAGTATGAATTTGCCTTTATATTACTAGATTATAAGATAATAAAGAATTGTTACACAAAATATTTGGTAGCTCAAAAAGAACTATAATTTGGCCTAAGTCTTTGTTATCTTATTATCTGATATATAGTTCCAATGTATGTTCTATTAATAATGGAGGCTTGGTGATGAAAAATCAATACTACCACATTGAGGAGTATTTGTTGAAAATGTTTGGTTATCTGTTATTGATTAGAAGATGCATTGGAATAAAGCCGAAAACATACTCAGCCTCCAAACAAAATTTTTGTAACCAAACATTTGGTCGTGACGTCAAAATGACGAGTGACTCCAAACAAAATAACTTAAACACCGAGTTGAGACCAAATAAAATTTCGTGCTAGATTGCACATGCTATTGAATTGCAATATACATTGGACCAAATGTTTGCTACCCGTTCATACTTTAAGTTCGATGGCAAATATTTGGTGACGTCACGACCAAATGTTTGGTAGGAAAAATTTTGTTTGGAGGCCGAGTATGATTTCGCCTTATGTGTTGTGATCATTTTGATCGTGGTTCAAATTGCAATAAGCATGAACCAGTCACTTGGCAACTATTAATTTTGATGTCACAATTTTGTCAGCGAATTAGGCGTAAACGTAGTGCCCCAATTCCAGAACACATTGGTTCTATGATTGTGATATTTTCCCTTGTTTCTTCACTTGCCCTATTTAGGACAAACTATGATGGACAAATCAAATAATGGTTTTAGGTAAAGGAGTGGAGGGGAAGGGGGGTTTTCTTAGAAAATATTTTTGCACGGGGATGCTCAAAGTAGACTTCAGAATTTTGACCATCTCTATACCTCAAAAAGTGTGATTTTGCAACCCATTTCTATACCATTTTTCAAAAAAAAATCCCAATTTAGGACAAATTGGGTGCTTTTTTGGCAAAATGGATATACCCTCTGTTAATTCTTTGCACAAGCTCTATGCTCTATAAACCTATGCAGCATGCAGCAAGAAGTATGCAGCAAGCAGCCGATTATCGCACAAAAATCAATATGACCACACGGAGAAGTAAATTAGTCTGTATTTTGAAAATCATAAAACATACTCATTCTTGCTGAATATTCAAATAAACTTATATTCAAAGTTTGTCCATGTGGCAGGGCATAAAATTATTATTTTTGCCTCAGAAGCAAGTTTTTGAAGCTCAAAGTTTCCCCAATCATCTTGTATTTATTTTTTCTCATGAAGGCACAATTTCCTCAATTTCTTCTGTTGC